>JAFIRS010006712.1:0-33244 GCA_018342105.1 Gonioctena quinquepunctata | reverse complement strand
TCTCAAGCAACAATGCTTGGACACACTTAATGTGGTGAGGATACGACTGATCTCTGTTTGAGATTTAACCAAACCAATTTGTAATGTAAGTTCAGATTTTGCGCACTTTTCGTCGTGCTTGTCTATGGATCTTTCGATTGCCTGAAGAATAGCTTCTTCAACTTCTGGTGTTCTATAGTCAACGGTCTGCCTGCCACCGGAGCTTTGAAGGATCCAGACTCCATAAGCCGCTGAAAAAAGGTTTCTGAATGTCTGGGTGATTCGGCGCACGACGATTAGAACCTTTCATTATGAATACGTCTAGCCCGTAGCAATTGCCATCGGCAAGACCGTATACGTAATCATAGTAGCCATTTCTGGCTATTCGTGAATGCTGCCATTTGAGAAAGATTGGAACACAAATACAGAAAACAACTTTACTGTCAATAAAGATCGATTAAAATGACAACAAGTTATTCATTGTTATTCATTTAAATCGGAAATATAATTTTTTTTTTTTTAATATAATTTATTCACACAAGAAAAAAAATTAATTACAGAGTATAATTTGACAAATGCAGCATTATTATGAATAAATCAAAAATATACTCACGCAGCTTAGGTACTGCTTGTATATACCTATGAGACATATAAACAAATTATCTGGAAAAATACTATACTAAATTTACTAAAAAATAAAAAAACTGTATAAGTATACGATTATTTTCAGATGAGCAAGATAAGTATAATTATTAATACAGACTAATTAAGGCTAACATTTAAGAATAAATTACACACACGTTCATATCATATGTACGCTTGTACATTAAATAATCGCAGGTAATATAATTACGAATTATGGATACGCATATATAGTTCTGAACTTCTAAGTGTTAATAATGTAGAAGACTTCAAATGTATTTTTTATATATTTTTTTTTTTTTTATCAAAAAAGTGTAAACATGTAAAACGAAAATAATAAATATCGAAATATAAAAAATATAAATATTAAGTAGTTTAAAATGAATACTCATATACTCAATGTACAAGTACTTAAGTGCATTTGGGATAACATTAAATATCTAAAATTACTTTCAATTTTCAATTATTGAATGTATATATAATGACGATATGATTGTTTTATAAACAGTTTTAAATCTTTTTTTGAATCTGAATGCTGACGTTTCTGTTTTGCAGTACTGGGAAGGAGATTAAATACTTTGCTAAAATTGATAGCATTTTGGCCTATTGATTTCCTGGGAAGTGAAAGGTACTAAATATTCATTTTTTGTCCTGTAATATAGGTATGAGAAGGTTTACTAAGTCCGGTCTTATTGGAGAACTGAGTTGTAGCGATGGGTTAAAGAATATTTGTCTGATATCAAACACATCTCAGACTCTTCATAGAGCATCACTATGCATCTGTTGTTTTTTGAAAAGTATCATTCTTAGGAATCGTTTTTTTATGTTACTTCAAGTGGTGGCTTTAAATATGTTTTTAGAAACCCTCCCCATCCAACTTATTCCAATATTTTAGGTGTGATTCTATCAAACTTTGGTAAAGAATGTTGAGCTGTCTATTCCAAATATGTCTGCTATTCTCCTGAATCTATATAGAATACATCGTAGTTTTTTACTAGATAATCTATATATGAGTTCCATTTGAGGTGTTTATCAATCACTATACCAAGATACTTAGCTTTATCTCCCACATAATGGTGGAAGTATTACTGATTGAAATTTCTGATTGAAGTGTGGGTAAATAGGTTTTATTGCTGCTGAAAGGTAAATAACAAATGGTTTTCCTGAAGTTAATTTGACAGCAATCTATAATTCAGCCATTTTATTATATTGGGAAAGTCATTTTCGATTTTATGTTTTAACTCCTGCCAGGTGTCACTTACAGAACAGGACAGCGTCGTCCGCAAACTTATTATTTCACATTCACAGCCCTGTGAAGAATAGACGTTCTCAGATAAACAGTAAAGAGGTATGGGCCCTAACACGGTACTCCAGGTACACCACATGTAATAATTTGTTCCTTACTAATGTATTTTGAATTCGCACTTGTTGTTTTCTTTCCAGTTAGATATGATTTCATAAGATTGTATACTGTACCTCTGTAACTATATCCTCTAAGGGTTTGCAATAGAATGGAGGATCAACAGTATCGAAGGCTTGGCTAAATCTATTGAATTACCCATGGAAGGTTTTTCAAGTCTATAGCCTTGCATATTCGAACTGTTAGTTTTTTTATAGCATCCTGAGTTGATTTTCCTCTTGGAATCCCACTCAGGAATCAGACAAACGTTGTATTTATTCCAGAAATGAATCTAAATGTTTTTTATTATTTTCTCAATGATTTTTTACTTTGGAAGCTAGATATCAATGCTATGGGGCGATAGTTAGACATCCTCGGTTCTATTACCATTTTGTAAATTGAATAACAGTATATTTGAACGCTGTAGGAAACGTTACAATTAGTATCAAATGATTTATTGATGATATATGTAAGCGGAATCTTGATGAAGTCTACTATAATTTTGATTAATTTCGATTTTAAATCGTCGGGTCCAGGCGATTTCATTCTTTTAGCCTGATATAACACTTTTAACTTCTGAAGGATTTGCTGGGAAGAGAAAGTGAATTTCATTAATTTTTTTTAATATCTCTATAGCCATCTCTTTATTAATCTTTTGCAAATCGAACCTACATTTGCCAGTCATTAAAGTTATTCATTATTTCTGCTGGTTCTGTTGCCACATACTTATCTTTGAGTTTACGCCGTTTATTTCAGTAGAGCTAGGGTTTGTGAGTATTTCCGTTTACTGTTTGCCATAATTGCCTGAATCTTTTATTTATTTAAATTTTTTCTGTAATGATCCTGATTTGCTTCTTTTTAATTTAATTTTTCGAAAACTTTTTTTTGTAATTTCTTAAACTCTCGGTTGTAGGATTTCATTATTCGGATCTTTTTTTTTTAACTCTCTATGATACATTTTGATTTTTTTTATTTCCCTTTTAAATTTCAACGATTTTGATATCCATTTCTTTTCTGTTTCTTTCTCTACAACTTCTTTATTTTGATATATAATTTCGTGGACTTTTCTACTGTGGCTTTTATCGAGACCTATAAATTGGCTCAGTGTTTCTTGAAGACTCTTTGTTTGAAGGACCTCGTTCCAATTTATTTCTTTCTATATTTTCCAGCACCCTTGTCATCCAAAATTTTATGGCATCTGGAATACTCTTTGAGTTTGGAGTTTTTTTTGGATTCGAAAAAATTATCTGAAGTAAAATTGTAGTAGTGATCAGACGCATGTTTGTATTTGGGTCACGGCAGAATTGTGTCATAACAGTTGTTTTTTATGTATAAAATATGATCTAGGCAAGTATTTGATAGTTCTGACATCGCGTAACAGAACTCTGCTGCTGAAATGAAGCCGTTTCACAAGAGTGTCTAGGTAGTTTTGGGGAATCATCATTATTGACCAATAGTCTCATATTCATAAATTCCTACGAAAATACTGTAGTAAAATTTTTTTGTGTTTCTTCAAGAGTGTATTGAATTCTATCTACGAATATATCAGTTGGGGTACTTGGTGATTTATAAAAAGCATTTATACGATTTCTTTCTTCATCTAAAACGGTATTAAGTTGTATCATATTTGTCCCACATATTTCTAGTTCATGGAGCGATATAATCTAGTTTTAATAAAAAACTACTTACGCCATCCTTCTGATCCAGCTCGTAGAATTATATATTGTTTGTTCCTATGTTAAATATTGTATAATCTGGTATTACCTGCTCTAGTACTCATAACCTAAAGATGAATCTTAATTCTTTTATGAAATATTAATGTCGTCGAAATCTTTTGATATACTGAATGTTATTATGGATTATTGTGAAATGTAAATGGTTTGTTATTGATTTTCAGAATTTGTTTCCTGTTTCTGATGCATTTCTGAGTTCAAATGTTTCCAGTTGATCATATGAAATCCCGTATATATGGATCCATGATTTTCGAGAGGGTTGCGGGTTACTCACCTAGTTCAAAAAGCAATTAAAGTGCAGAAATTAATTTTAAATTTATACATTAGTACTTATCAACTGTACACAGTTTTTTCACTTCCGAGTTTATTCTCTTTAACTGAGAATGTGCAGTTTCATTCTCACTCTCTTTCTATTTCCTCTGTCTCGCTATTCTTTCCACAGCAATGATCTTTAGTCACTTTCCTTTTCTACAGTAGCCAATGCAGGTCAGATTTAATTCCTCTAGGTGTATTCAATACCGTTTGCTAAATCAGTTTACCTTTTTATTTTGCTTTCAATGTTGTGGCTTCTAGCAAGTTTTTTGTAATCCCAAAAGAAGCTGGAATGTTTAATTTTAAATTTAATCGAAAATTTCAATAAAACTATGAACAAAACAAGAATAAGGCTACATTCAAGTGTTAATGTGGAAGACCATTGGGAAAAAAGACAAAAGAATGCTAAAATTTTTTTACTTACTACTCAGGGCAAAATTACGACCCCCAAGGTAATTCAATGCATCGTTTTTTTAAAACCCAATACCCGAAACAGTTGCTCGCAGTGACCCCCTAAAAATATAGTTTTCACACAAAAAAGGGAAAAAACCATTTTCCTAGAAACGTGATGCAGGGTACGAAGGATGACCTTTTTAAATGACTGAAAGACATGTAGGTGGCGCAACCCCCCAGGGAAAAAGACAACTAACGTCATATTTGGGTTTTTCATTGAAAATAATTAGATACCAAACTGACCCCAAATATAAAATTTTGAAATGTTTTAAAAAAAAATAAAAAAAAAAAATTCAACTTTGACACCCTGCATCTCAGCAACGAATAACTTGCGGATAAGGGTTTTTAGGAACTTTCTTTTATTTGACGTCAAATTTTTGCCTGAATTTTCTACACATACTTAGAAAAAAACCCCGGGATAGAAATTTTTTTAAAAAAAAAATTTGTTTCTAACTAACACAAAAAAATAAAAATATTTTTTTTTTGCCCCATACAGATTTATAACTCCAAAAGATTAACAGATTGTCCTGAAAATTTGTGATTTGATTTAAAGCTATGAAAATAGTTAAGATTTAAAAAATTGAAGATCTAACAATTTATTCCGCAAATGATTAAGTATGTTTGGTTTTTTAACGATACTACCCCCAAAATTCCTTCGGAAAAAAGTATACTTTTTGAAAAATTATGATAGAATAGAATGGAAGTAGGGTTCAATGACTGCAGTCTTAATTCCAT
The DNA here is from genome assembly GCA_018342105.1 of Gonioctena quinquepunctata. Taxonomy (NCBI): domain Eukaryota; kingdom Metazoa; phylum Arthropoda; class Insecta; order Coleoptera; family Chrysomelidae; genus Gonioctena; species Gonioctena quinquepunctata. Next base: position 27,991 of record JAFIRS010006712.1, on the reverse strand, counting down.
TAAATTTACGACTTTTACGATTGAATCAATAAATTGAAATTGAAGTTTCATTAATTTTTTTTACAGATCCAGTTCTGCATCATCTTCTGCCACAACTTTCCTTTCTTCAGGTTTCGACTTCCAAATTTCTGACTTTTTTTTGTTTTTCAATCGGGTACTTCCTTTTCTGTTGGTCGGTTTTCGTGAAGCATTACATCAAGCAAAAAAGCAGGGAAATGGCCCCAAAACGAAAGGATCAGTTCCCAAATTTTGCTACAAAATGGTACCAGAAAAAGGGCAAGACGAAAACGAACGACGTCACAGTCTTACAGGGGAACAGTTTATAGTGATACAGCGAAAATAAATGAAGCTAAGTCAAGTTAACAAGACTTTTTTGGGATAGAGTTTGATGGTTGGATTGTGGTTGGAGAGGAAGTGTTGAGGAAAAGGGACATAAAATTTCCCACTCTTAAATATGACTATTTCATTTTTGGGATTCGAACAAATTACTTTTGAAAAAAGCCCTGAGATAGCGGCGTTGAAGTTTTTTCACTTATAACTTAAGCACGTATGAAATTCGGTACGAAAATTTCACGCCAAAAATTATTAATAATTATTCTATTTTCAATTAGCAATTTGCATATCTTCCGAAAAAAATGTATGTTATTCTACATCGTACATCATTCATTTCTGTGCAATGGGGGAAAACCATTATACCCCAGTCATCTTAGTCAAAATTAGGTAAGAATCTCGGAATTTGAGATACCCAGCTGAATATTTGTATAAACTTGTATTTTGGCATTCTAAAAGTTGTCTCGAAACCTACATATGGTAGGGTGTACGCGTCTATTAAAATTTGAGGTCAAAGGTCACAAAAATCGATTTTTTGCATATTTTTTGCAAATATCTCATTTCCTATGGGTTTTTCGCTATTCGTAATCAGTATCAATATTGTAGAGAATTAAATTCCCTACAACTTTTGTTTCAAACAATATTTTATACGTTGAATCGTTTTCGAGATAGAGGGCGGAGAGCGCGCGGTTAGAGCATAATGTAAGGTCAACCGGTATAGTCCCGGTCAAAACACGCTATATAAAGTTTATTAATTATTGATAAATAAATAATTAACAATAATTTTCATTTGTTATCAACTATTACATTATATTTAATCATTTTTTCCATCAATTGAATCTATCTATTCAATAATACTCAACCAACCAAAGAACATATTGATGCAGTCCCAAAATGCTGCCATATTTTCACGCCAGTGGTCACTTTATATGCAAAATCTGCCCACTTATATCTGCAAGATATGCTCAAGTTGGAAGAAACTATGGATGAACAAATTTTTGAGAACTTCAAAATGGATTCCTCACTGTGAAACGAACAGAAAAATTCAATTCAGGTACATGGACAGATATGGTGATTGAACAAAGTCCTCATGAAATCAATAAAAACAGAAGGAGGAGTATCTCGTGGTCGAAGTACGCAAGAAAGTGTTTTGTGTACATGGGTATATGCTATGTACGCCACAAACACTGTTTGTGAAGATATGGAGAAGTTCTGTAATTTTTCCCTTTGGGACTCGACAGGCAACACGTAGATTCCAGAGATTCAAGAGTAACAAAAGACAATATTGACGTAAATGAACTAGTTGAATGGTTTAAACTTCATGATCCTGTTCCAAATACTACACAGTTAATATCGTTAGCTTCTGGAATGGTTGGAAATGAGCAAATTAACTGTCACAGCTTACGAAATTGGATTACAGTCTTGACAAAGATCACTGGCTTACAATTTCACGAAATAAAATTTAAACGCTCGAAAAAACTAATGCCGCTTTCAATTGTTTTTCAATTATTTAAGGAGTTATTAATATAAATTACATCAGAATGAAAATGATTTAAGTATTTTCCTTAACAATTCTATAACTACACGAGCAGGTGAGTGTTATTAAATAAATTAATACTTCATTGAAAATAGATACGAAAGTAAATAAAAACTTTTTAACAAAAAATTAAACCGACGAAAAAATCAACTGAAGAGCAAAAAATAAAATAAACCTTCTTAGTCTAAATGATAATTGAGCTCCTAAACTAATGTAAGTAACTGATTTTGAGTCGGCGCCAAACAAACAAATTATCGAAGATCATTATCTATGAAAGAAGTCATCAAAACGCAGCCGTGCATCTCGCTGCCATCATTTTACGCTTCACCTAATTCAATTGCTAGTTTGTTTGGCGCCGACTCAAAATCAGTTACTTACATGTTTAAGAGCTCAATATCATTTAGATTGAAAGGTTTATTTTAAATTTTTTAGTGTTTTCGTCGGTAATTTTTGTTAAAAGTTTTTATTTTTACTTTTCAGTTCCATATTTCGTCGGTTTAATTTTTTGTTAAAAAGTTTTTATTTTTCAATTTTTTGTGGCTAAAATCTACCAATTACTACCTACTTGTTTTTTGATTACTTCCAAAATGCTTACTTACCCACCTTACTTCAACTATTACCAGTTAAATAATATGATTATCTACTTTTACTATTTGTTGTAATATGAATTATTTTCGTTGTTCTGGTTGGTTTATTTCATTACTTTGTATATCATTCCATCCTCTCATAAAATATACTGATTTTGACGGAACAAGAATAATGTCAGTAGCGATCTGTCATTGTCAACTACGTATTTGTGTGCCAATGTTCACTAGTGAAAAATCAATTGTCCCCTATTTTTCTACCCGTAAGGATGGCTAATTCCTTTCGGAATCCAAATATAAGGTATACCCTATCTATTAAAAAAAGAATCATCCAAATCGAAGAACCCAGTACAAATTATGCCTATAGAATCGGTTAACGGACCAGAATTCAGAGGGTGAGTGATCAATATCCTTCATTTCGCTAACCTTAGGGGGATTTCATCTTTTAAATTCAAATGGGACCAAATTCGAAGTACACCCTATCCACTGAAAAAAGAATTATCGGAATCGGACGCCTCAGTAAAAAGTTATTCGTGATCATACATAATTTTTTTTTATGGAAAACATAAAATGTACGGGTCGAATAGAGAACCTCCTTTTTTGGTTTCGTCGGTTAAAAAAATGCTTAAATATAATGTAACATTTGATAAAAAATGAAAATTATTATTAATTTTTTATTTATTCATCAATAATTAATAAACTTAATATAGCGTGTTTTGACCCGGACTATACCAAATCCAAAAATCCAAAAATCTCCGTCCTCTATCTCGAAAACGATTCAACGTATGAAAAAAATTTTGAAACAAAAGTTGTAGGGAATTCCATTTTCTACAATATATACAAATAGCGAAAAACCCATAGGAAATGAGATATTAACAAAAATAATGCAAAAAATCGATTTTTGTAACCTTTGACCTCAAATTTCAATAGACGCGTACACCCTACCATATGTAGGTTTTGAGACAACTTTTAGAATGCCAAAATACAAGTTTATACAAATATTCAGCTGGGTATCTCAAATTCCGAGGTGAACTTACTAAGATGACTGGACTATTACGAATATTTCACTCAGTAATAAATTAAAACTGGGATTCAAATTCATATGAAAACGCGCAGCTTCTCCGCGCCTATCTTGTGACGTCAGATGGTTCCTGTTATTTTATTGTTTTCATTATGAATATTAGAGTATATTAGTATCAGGCTCTTCGACATCGATCTAGTCGTTGTGGATATTCAATTTGCTTGTGTTTGTGATATAATGGAAGGCAAAACCAAAGGATTTCATAAATATTGTATTGTTTCAATGTGCAATAATACGTCCTCTAGTAGGTAGTCATTAATGTGAGGTTATCTACGGTCTCCGTCCACGATTTGTGACGTGTAGAGAGTCGCAGTTGGGATGGAGGAAATTTTACGAGCAGCGTTGCCAAGTTTCCCAAATATCATAGCCGCGATTTTTATGCTTATTTGTGCATATTTTTCCCGATAATGAATGATTGTTGATGATTTTCAACCATGATTTATAGATTAATTCTCAAGACAATTTGCAAAAAATGTCAATTTCCAAATCATGAACTCATTATGAATAGCCAAAGAGCAAATGAGTCTTTAATAAAAGAATGAGTTTCATATAATTCATATATATTGTAAAATCCACTCTTGAAATTTGTACAATTTGTCGATGTCATCACGTGACAGCAGACGCGTTTTCTATTGGTGTCACGTCAAATGGTCAAACTGTCTAGATTTGAAGTAAAATGTTTTGTTAACCTTCAGTTTTCAGTTCGGTTAAGTGTGTTTAATGTTGTTAACTTTGTATTCAGATTGAATATTTGAATTCTTTCCTTTTTTTTTGTGATCTTGGGTTTGATTGACCATGGAACCCGGATTCCGAAAGGCTGACGGTGACTATTCCACGCACCTTGGAATTTTCACAAAATCTGACCAATCAAAAACCAGAGACAGCTTGTATTATCGCGACTATTCCACGCACCTTGGAATTTTCACAAAATCTGACCAATCAAAAACCAGAGACAGCTTGTATTATCGCGAAAACACCAGCTGTCTTTCAATTCTGATTGGTCTATCAGCATGGTGTTTTCAACGACGTAACCATGGATACGGATCGCAATGCAAAGTTTGACAGTTTGACCAAAAATAATTGTAGCTGCAAACGTCAAAATGAGTCGCTTCGGTGCTACTTCAAATGAAGTAATAAACCAAAAGTAAATATACCCAGTAACACAAAAAAATCAAAATCTTATATATGGAGACAATTTATGACGTTCTGTGCGGAACGCAACTACAAATTAGATGCAGAAAATAGCAACGAAAGATTAGCATTCATTCTGAAAGATTGGGCATTCAATATGCGGGAAATTGATGGTAGTGATTAAAACCATATGGAACACTACTGCAAAATTGATACAGGAAAAATATTTTTGTGAGTATCAGAGACATATATATCAAGGAGGCGAGGGCGGCTCGAGATAGCAAGAGAAAATTGTTGCAAGCTGTACCCGAAAAAAATAAAATGAGTTCTGTCGCTACGACTACAGATGAATATAGAAATATGTGCTTACAATGGGACGAAGACACGCCAGAGGGACTCCAAAAGAAGTTTTTTCACATAGCTGCGTAGAACTAGCTTGGAGAGGTAACGAAGCAACGTTTTCCAAGTTACATTTTTTAAGGGAGAGACTGACAACAAAGGCTGTTTAACAAACAGAATTGCATATAACCCGATATTCTCCAAAACCCGCCACGGTGGTGATAAAAACTGTGCAGATACTAAATGGCTTACTCAAAATTTGAAAAATCCTGAAATGTGTCCTGTGAGAATATACCGGAAACTTATATCGAAAAGGGGAATTATTACCAATGACAGACTTTTTCTGACAGTGAATGGCAAGTGGAATAAATATAATAATAATAATTGGTACAAGAATTGCCCTATTGGTATTAATACAATATCAAAACTATCTGCAGACAAGATAGGATTAGACACTAGAAAACTAATAAAAATAAGAAATCACTTCAATCGTGCCACTGCAGTTAGTCAGTTACTACAATCCGGCGTTAGTGAACAACAAGCTGTGGAAATTACTGGACATGGAAGTTCGAACTCGATGAAACCGTATTTACATCTTAGTGCTGAAAATCATCAGAATATAGTGAATACTTTTAGGAGTACTTCAAGTACATCAAGTAATAATACCAACAATACATTGTAGCCACCTAATAACGGTCATACTATTCAAATTTTTTCAATTGCACCATTTATAATAATTATAATCGAGAATAATATATTATGCTCGTGTTCATAAAAAATTATTTATTGTTATAGGTAACAAATTATAATTGAAACAAATCGTTTATAGTTCAAATAAATATTTCATGCTTAATTAAATTTAATTTTTTTATTATTAATTTCTTCCACTCATTCTGCCGAATTTAAATTTTTTGACCTTTCATTTTTTCGTGAAATAGTCTAATAAAATACCACTCGTGATTGAATTTATCTTATAAGTCTGTCTTTTATTTCTAAACTCAACTGAGTTGCTTGAAGAAAACACCACTCGTCCTGCGGACTCGTGGTGTTTTCAAGCAACTCAGTTTCGTTTAGAAATAAATCGACAGACTTATCGCGAAATTCAGCCACTAGTGGTATTACTACTGATAATTTACCAAAAATTGACTCTATTATGATGGCCTCATTTTTTGGAAGTAATCCGGACTTCATAGTGCCGAAATGAGGGGATAAGAGCTTTAAGGTTGATGTTTTCATTCATGCCTAGTGTAATGAAGGAATTATTTTTACTGTTACTCAAGAGAACTTGAAATGCGAGGTTAGATATTTCATGAAGCGTTATGTCAAAATTGGCAGCTTCTATTTTCTCCTGCCTTCCGGACGGTGCTCCAAATTGATTTGAGACCATGGGTTACTCAGATTGTTTTGGTGGGAAAATTTAATAATAATAATAATAAATTTATTATCCACATATTATACAATAATGTTACAGAGTTATTACAATCTTTGACTTATGGATAAATGGCTACAACTGGTTCAGTTGTGGACGCATCCACCCCTGTTCTTCCACCAGTGCCAGTGAACAAATCAAGTAACTGAATTTGAGTAGCAAATGATATTTGACAAAGAGAGAACTAGAGAGAAAGAGAAAAAGAGAGAACTATAGAGGAAGAAAGTAGAGAGTGAGAGAAAATAGGTGAAGAGGGGTGGAAGAAAGAAACGTGTATACATTTGTAAGATTATTTTTGTAATGATAAAAGATATTTTCTGTATTCAACTTTGGATGATTTTGTAGGGGATGATAATAAAGAAGGATCTAATCTATGCAAATTGTTGACACAGACCGCGACGCCATAGGAGAACGATCTCTTGAAAATCATTTTCTCATGCCTCGGCACACGAAGAAGGTTTTTTTTTCGAATATTCGAATTATGAACATCTGTTCTATAAGTAAGTTTGTAATTGTAAACGTTCGTCCAGTATTAACCAAGATAAAAGCGAAAATGTGTCAAAAATTATTTTTGTCTTCGAGGCGGTGCCCCAATTTATTTGAGACTACAGGTGTATTCTATGGGTAACTGATATAATTTTGATCGAAAATTACTCGTCGTTCGGCCAATACCTTTGGAAAAATCAGTAAAAATATACCAAAAATGATGTTATTATATTTAATGTTTTCACTCATAACCATAACACATAACTACGAAAGATTTATCCGAATTGACTCCTAAGAATTGATCTATGAATCATGGTCGAAAATCATCAAACAATCATTCATTATAGGGAAAAAAATATGCACAAATAAGCATCAAAATCGCGGCTATGATATTTGGGAAACTTGGCAACGCTGCGCGTAAAATTTCCTCCATCCCAACTGCGACTGAAAACTAAAGGTAAACAAAACAGCCTTCGAACTAGACAGTTACAACCATTTGACGTCACACCAATAGAAGGCGTGTTTGCTATCACGTGATGACATCGACAAATTGTACAAATTTTAAGAGTGGATTTTACAATATATATGGATTATATGAAACTTATTCTTTTATTGAAGACTCATTTGCTTTTTGGCTATTCATAATTCATGATTTGGAAATTGACATTTTTGGCAAATTGTCTATTACCATAGAATTGTAATTATAATATACTGACTAGAACGCGCTTAGTCTACTGCGCAGCCAAATTTCGTGGCACCCTTATGCGATAAACAAGGAGGACACCAAACAATGAAGAAAAGTATGACTTCATGGGCATATTACATGCGTGCGACGAAAATGATCAACTGAACGTATGACGGTAGTATTTATATCATCCATTTGTAAACATAACGGCGTTGTCGGTTGGCACTTATAAGCGTTGCCAAATCATTCCAATTTTCTTTAATTTCTTTGTGTTCGGTTTGGATGTGTCTTTGTACTTTGTTGTCTTTTTTGTTATAGTGATCATAGTGGATAAATTAAAAACTATTATATATAATGAAGCGTTACATTAGTTTGTAGTAGTGGGTAATGATATGTGGCCATGCTTATTTATACATATCGCCTTTTCAGTGTGTCCATAAAGTAACGCATACATTCATTATTAGCTAAATAAACAATATCATTAAAAATTCCCGAAACACGTCGATTTTTCATTTTAATTTACTGTTTTTAAAAATAATAATCCAATATACAGGGTGATCTACCTTCGAGTGATGACGTCATCAGCGGTGGTTTTATTAAATGAACACCCTCATTTTTTTTATTTATGAGTCAACTTGCTGAGCTGATTCCAAAAATATATCACGAGCTGCGTCGAATTGGTAGAGAGAGGGCAACAATACAAAAGGTGTTTTCAAAATTTTATTAGAAAGTTATACAATACTGTATTTTTACAAAAAACGAAATGAAGAATAAATGTATTAAGAATTATTATATGAAATTACGTAGTTATGCAGCTACTGGATACACTACCAAAGTTGCATCAAAATGCTGCGATGCGCCTTCTGCGGTCTAAATTATTGGCTATTTGAATATCAGGAAGAAGCTGGGTCAAATCAGGAATTAATGTATTTGGTAAGAAATCCAGATGCCGACAAAATTACGTCTCGTTGATTATTTTCATTAACTGTAGGTCTACCTTGGTTTGGTGCATCCCTCACGTGTCCGAATTCTCTGTATTTTAGCTCGATTCTGCTTACAGTAGATCGTGAAATAGGTTCACTATATGGGTGCATTTCATGGAATAATCTGCATACCTCTTGTTGAGTCCGCATCATATCGCCAACACCAATCATAATTAAAATTTCAATCCATTCCCTTTCAGATGGAGGCATTTTCAAAAAACAGTTTTAATATGATACATTTTGAAGCGTCAACAATACAGAATTAAACAAATGGCAGAAAATATTCTCAAACAATGAAAATATACGGTATAGTCGAGAGGCAAAGATCACTAATATAAAAACTTTTTAACAAAAAATAAAATAAACCTTCTTAGTCCTAATAACTAAGCTCCTAAACTAATATAAGTAACTAATTTTGAGTCGGCGCCAAACAAACAAGCTAGGTAAAGCGTAAAATTCTGATTCTGATAATTTTTTTGAAGTAATTTAATGATCTTCGTTGATTATTCGTTTGGCGCCGACTCGAAATTAGTTACTTACATTAGTTTAGGAGCTTAGTTATCAAGACTAGGGAAGTTTATTTTATTTTTTGATATTCAGTTCCGTTTTTCGTCGGTTTGATTTTTGGTTAAAAAGTTTTTATTCTCAATTTTTTGTGGCTGAAATATACTAGTTACTACCTACTTAACTTTTGATTAATTCCAAAATACCTATTTACCCACCTTACTTCAACTATAACAGTTAAATAATACGATTATCTACTTCAACTATTTATTGTTATATAATATAAATTATTTCTGATAGATCTGGTAAGTTCATTTCATCACTTTGTATATAATTCCATCCTTCCATAGAATGTTATTATTGTGACGGATGAAGGAGAACAAAAAAAATGACAATAGCGATCTGTCAATGTCAACTACATATGTGTGCCAATGTTCACAAGTGAAAAATCAATCATCCCCTATTTTTCTACCCATAGGGGTGGATTAATTCATTACGAACCGAAATATGATCAACTATGAGGTATACCCTAGGTAATACAAAAAATCATCCAAATCGGAAAACCCAGTATAAAGTTGTGCCCGAAAGAATCGGTTAACGGATCAAAATTCAGAGGGTGAACGATAAATATTTTCCATTTTGCTACCCTTAGGCGTGGATTTTTTTTCAAATTCAAATGGGGCCAACTTCGGAGTATGCCCTATCCAATGGAGAAAGAATCATCGGAATCGGACTCCTCTGTAAAAAGTTATGCGTGGTCATACATAAAAAAAAATATACGCGTCGACTAGAGAACCTCCTCCTTTTTGGTTTCATCGGTTGAAAAATGGATAAATACAATGTTAAAAATATACCTCAGAGGGCAGTGTCTAGTGTCCAGTGAGAGTCCCGTTACCAATTTCAAGTATTTCTTGTCCAATTCGAGAAGCTGGCGATAGGCTCACTAGCCTTTTCGCTTATTGTCTTTATCCTGGTACTTTATTCCAGTGAGATTTCATTTCCTGTTTCTCAGCCTCGAAACTCTTCTCTCTTATGGACTTAAGAGATTCCACAGAAGGTTTCTGAGTCAGGAAATTGTGTGTTTGTTATTCTTTGGCGAGGCAATCTGTTTCTTTGTTATCTCTGAACCCCCTATGATCTGGCACCCACATCAAATGTGACCTTATAACTTACTCATTTTTCAAATATTCATGTAATAGTGAAATAAAAAATCTTGATAGAAATACCTATCCAATTATAAGGATATGTAAAACATGTCTCATATATCTTCATATAATAGATGAGTGGAAGAGTAAACATTTTTTACATAGGTATATAACATTTATATTCACAATTCTCTGTACCTTTGATGCATCATTTATATAAAAAAAACGTTTTATTATGATATACCCTATTTTCTATTACAAGCAATGCCACTGGAATTGTTCCGCTACTGCGAGGAGGACATAAACAACAATGGCAGCCACCATGCATGGGACATTTCGCGCAGCTTGAAACGCATTCTAGTCAGTATATTATAATTACAATTCTATGTCTATTACAGAGATATTTTTCTTGATCACGAGCAATGAACTAGTAAAATGCATTACTCAAATTTTACACTTTAGCCTGCCAAAGTTTCGGTGAAATTTTTGCCTTCTTCAGCGCTACAATGAAAAGTGTGCATAATTGAAAAATTATCAAGTTACAGACATATACAACATCTAAATTATTGAATTGCTAAAATTGTATAAATAATATTGTGTATGATGAAATGTTGTAAGATTTGAATATAAGTAAAATCATTTCAAATGTGACAGTGTAATTTGAGTAATGATGAAAAAATTTTTTTTAAAAAAATTAAAAAAAACGGTTGGAATTAATAATTAATAATTTTTTTGTTTTTTTTCGTTATTAAAGACTGTATGAAGTTGAAGTTTTTTTTTACTCGCCTTGGCCTCCAACAAGTGATCAAGTTATGTAATCGTGCCGAAAAAAAAATTGGAGACAATGACGGAAATATCCGTTTTGAGGTCATTCGTGACGATTGAGACCATTTCCAGAGTGAAGTCTGTATATGTGTGCCTGTAATCTTCCACGATAGGTGCCGAACCGTTTAACCAATCGAGCTGAAATTTGTTATGAAGAATGCGACCATTAGCTTTTGACTGACATCTGTCAAACGGAAGTGTCAGCATTGAAAAATGACAGAAACTATATAGCACGAAATTTGTTGTCTAAGATAAATTAAAAATGATAAGGTACAAGGACCATTTTTACACAAAAACTCTCCTTAGTAGCTAATAAGTGTGTAGCTCTGCAGGCAGAAGTCAGTCCCCGGGCGAGAAACGGTGTCAAAGATTCTTCCAGAGCGCCGCCTGGAGCTCAGATAACATCAAATATTTTATTAATTCAACTAAGCCTGTTAGCTCATGTGAATGAACGCTCCGTTTCAAAGTACAAGGACCCGGGTTCGATCCCGAGCTGGGTCACGCAATTTTTTATTTTTTGTATTTTTCTATTACACTCAAATCAACCATAAATCTTCTAGAAGTCACCAAAATATATCACCTCAGAATATTCACCCACACAACCCCTCAATACTCAAATTCTGAAAATTCCTTTGAACCTATCTTTTTGACTTACATTTTCCAGGAAATAGCTGAAATTCAACGAACGAAAGTAGTATGCGTGAATTCCAATTGTTCTATCATGATTAAATAAGAGATATTTCTCACAAGCAATTCGCGGGAAGCGATATATAACATTATTTGACTTAAAACAATTTATCTTCACGGGGGCGTGCGGGGGTTTTTACATTTTATTCTTCAAATACTGAATGAATTGTATTGTGGGTTTTCAAGTATTAGAAGTATACAGATCTGGAAAGAATTATCACAATATACGATTTCCAATGTTGAATGATGTCTATAGTCGACCAGTACAAAATATCACAAATATGCCCGATGGAGAATCAATTAGTCAACTGGACCACTGATTCCCTTCCTGCACTCTTTGTCTCGAGCACATTTACGTGCCAGTCTCGTGCATTCAAGTGCTACTCTACGCCCTAGCTGGGAACAATTCAAGAGTGGTCCAGTTCACTAATTGATTCTCCTCGCGCATATTTCCATGTTATATTTTGTGCTGGTCGACCATGCACACCATTCAACATCGAAATACATTGGAAATCGTATGTTGTGGTGAATTTTTTCCAGGTCTGTGTACGAGCTACCTATAGAAATCACATGGAAAGAAAAACAAACTGTCAATGGAACTCAATTCGAGTTGCGATTCGGCAGCAATTTGAAAGGGCGAGATACATCGCAAATATCTGGACGAATGCACATTTAGCAGAAATCTCGAACTTACTGATAGATCAACAAGCCATGTACGAATTCAAATGGTTCGACGGCCCACAATTACCCTCAACAGTTGAAGATATTATACTAATATAAATAACGAAGAATATGAAGAATGAGAAGAGGCAGTAGGATGTCACCTCGCGATGTTTTACGATACCCTATGTAAAAACAAAACGTGTGCGGTCGGTGGACCCCCGTCAGAAACGAAGTTCCTTCACGCGGTTTGCAGTAGATGTTGACTGGTAGAAATGGTCACGTTATACCAAGCAATACTATACATATATATCCTCTTTCCAAACTCCTCTGCAACAGTAATGTATATTTCATTCCTCATAATACTATTTTAATCTTGAAAATAAGGCCGCAAATAGCACGAGTTTAATTTCCTAGAGGCGAATTGCTTAAGGGAAAATTGAAAAAAAATAAAATTGAAAATGTCACAATTACATTATTCATTGCCTTACTCAAAAACCCGATGCTTTCTAGCATACTGAAAAAAGTATATTCGAATTCAAATATCAAATCACTGTATGTAGTGAGTTCAAAATCCTTTATTCCATCAATTTTGCAGTTCCTATTTCCCTACCAAGTGCAGTTGTCACACATACTCGTATATTATAGAAAGAGAGAGACACAGAGAGAGAGAGAAAGTCGCATGGAGGCGGCAGAACGCTTTCAATCGACGAAACCAAAAAGAGGAGGTTCTCTATTCAACGCGTATATTTTTTTTTATGTATGACCACGCATAAATTTTTACTGAGACGTCCGATTCCGATAACTCTTTCTTCGGTGGATAGGGTGTACTCCGAAGTTGGTCCCATTCGAATTTGAAAGATAAAATTCACCCCTAAGGGTGACAAAATGAAGGATATTGATCACTCACTCTCTGAATTCTGGTCCGTTAACCGATTCTATCAGGCATAACTTTGTACTGGGTCCTCCGATTTGGATGATTCTTTTTTTATTGAATAGGGTATACCTCGTAGTTAATCATATTTGGATTTCGAATGGAGTTATTCATCATTACGGGCAGAAAAATAGGGGAAAATTGATTTTTCACTTGTGAACATTGGCACACATATGTAGTTGAAAATGACATATCGCTATTGTTATTATTTTTGTACTTCTATATCCTCACAATCATCATAGTCGATCAGAGGATGGAATAATATACAAAGTAATGGAATAAACTAACCAGAACGACAAAAATAATTTATATTACAAAGTATTTTTCCTCGGTGTTCATCCCTCTGCTCAATGTTCAAGTAGAAATGCCAAATAATACACTCTCAAATATTACAAATTATAGCATCAACCAGAACGACATCATAAAATAACTCAATAGTCTACCTAATAAAGGACCTGGTCCAGACGATGTTCCAATGTGTTTTTAAAAAAAAATGCTCTCTTTATCTTACGGAACCCCTGTACATATTATACAACAAGTCATTAAGTGAAGGACACTTTCCGCAAATCTGGAAAACTGCATATATCACACCTATATTTAAATCTGGGGATAGACACATCGAAAATTACAGGCCCATTTCAAAACTATGTATCATTGCTAAAATATTCGAAAGTATTATTTTTGACTTCTTGTTTTTTGATACAAAGAACATATTGAATATCCAGCAACACGGCTTCATCAGAGACCGTTCTGTAGACTCGAATCTATTTATATACACAGAATATACTTATATTAAAGAATATGAATTGCAGAGCTCAGGTTGACTCTGTGCACACCGATTTCAGCAAGGCTTTCGACAAAATCGATCATTCAATTTTCCTCTCGAAGCTTGCGAGATTTGGTGTGCACGAATGGCTAAGTTCGTATGTCAGAGGCAGGTACCAAACAGTTACTATGAACAATCAAAAATCAGATAATGTTCTGGTTACGTCTGGCGTTCCTCAGGGATCTCATTTGGGACCCCTGCTGTTCAACATCTATATTAATGATATAAGCGAGTGTTTTCACTCCTCCAGATTCCTCATGTACGCAGATGACCTGAAAGTATTTTTTCCTGTCACTTGCCCTAACGATGCGATACTTATTCAGAAAGATCTAGATAGGCTTTCTGAGTACTCTAAAGACAATAGCCTCTACCTCAACCTAACCAAATGCTATCACATTACTTTCAGTAGAAACTCAACAATAATACCAACCTCATATGAAATCTCAAATAAAAAGCTAGAAACCGTCAAGCAAGTAAAAGACCTCGATATAGTCCTGGACTTCAAATTGTTAGTTGACCAGCACTCATGTAGCGTCTCCAAGAAGGCTAACAAGATGCTGGGCTTTATAATCAGATCCTGCTATGAACTGAGAAATCCCAGAACCCTTAGAACACTGTATATGTCCTACGTTAATAGCGTTCTGACTTATGGCTCAGTAATCTGGAACCCTCTTTATAATATTTATACCCAAAAACTTGGGAGTATTCAAAATAAATTCATTGATCATGTGAACAGGAAATGCTTCCCACATATCAATGAAAGTTGCAACGTTCGAAAAGAACTAAATCTCATCTCACTCGCGCACCGGTGGAAAATTACAGATGTGAAATTACTTTATAAAGTCGTAAATAGCAAAATTGATGCAATCGAAATAGTTTCTCAGATTCGATATAACACACCAGTCTTTAATACTCGCCAAACTCTTTTATTCTTCACCGAGCAGGCAAAAACAAACTATTTTCTTAACTCCCCTCTATACAGGATAACACAGACCTACAATATATTGTCAAGCTCCACCAGCATCGACATATCTGCAAATAGCTTCTTCAAATTCCAAAACATTCTGAAAACGCCCTTTTTACAATTAGAGTACCACTGAATATCTGCCAAGTTGTATCTCAAACAATAGTTTCTCCTATAATTTTTCATCACATATATTTGTATTTCCAATAATTATTTTCTCATAATTATTTTTCTTATAATTCTCATATAATACAAATATTTTTTTTCTTTTATTGTAATTTCTATAACTACTTAGAGGATACATTTTTTTTGGGCTAGTCCTGTTTGTATCCCACAATAAATAAATAAATAAAAAAAAACAGTAGAAGTAGATAATCATAATATTTAACTGGTAATAGTTGAAGTAAGGTGGGTAAGTAAGTATTTTGGAAGTAATCAAAAAACAAGTAGGTAGTAATCAGTAGATTTCAGCCACAAAAAATTGAAAAATAAAAACTTTTTAACAAAAAATTAAACCGGCGAAATACGGAACTGAGAAGTAAAAAATGAAATAAACCTTCCTGGTCTCAATAACTATGCTCTTAAATTGATTTAAGTAACTAATTTTGAGTCGGCGCCAAACGAACAAAACGAAGTTTAAATTCCAAAAAAATATCAGAATGTCACCGCGCAACTCGATGCCATCATTTCACGCCTTACCTAATTCATTTGCCTGTTTTTTGGCGCCGACTCAAAATTAGTTTAGGAGCTTAGTTATTCAGACTAAGAAGATTTATTTTATTTAAGTAAGTAAGTAACTAATTTTGAGTCGGCGCCAAACGAACAATCAACGAAGATCATTAAATTACTCCAAAAAAATTATCAGAATGTCACCGCGCAACTCGATGCCATCATTTCACGCCTTACCTAATTCATTTGCCCGTTTGTTTGGCGCCGACTCAAAATTAGTTTAGGAGCTTAGTTATTCAGACTAAGAAGATTTATTTTATTTAAGTAAGTAAGTAACTAATTTTGAGTCGGCGCCAAACGAACAATCAACGAAGATCATTAAATTACTCCAAAAAAATTATCAGAATATCACCGCGCAACTCGATGCCATCATTTCACGCCTTACCTATTTTGTTTTTGTTTGGCGCCGACTCAAAATTAGTTACTTAATTAGTTTAGGAGCTTAGTTATTGAGACTAGGGAGGTTTATTTTATTTTTTACTCTTCAGTTCCGTATTTCGTCGGTTTAATTTTTTGTTAAAAAGTTTTTTTCTAACGTTTTATTTTCTGCCAGTTAACACCTACGGCGAGCGGCGTGAAGCAACTTCGTTCCAATAAATTATTTCAAGTCAAATCCAGGTATTTATCCCTTCCTGCGATTCGGTCATGAGGAATATCAGTAATTTTATCATAATAGAATAATTGAAATTTGTGCATAATACTTTCGTTAGACAAATGTTAGCTATTTTCTGAAAAAAATACGTGGGAAAATAGGTTAAATGAAATGTTTAGCAGTCATCGGCCGCTGTAGAGCAAGTCATGCTCTGTGAGAATGCTGTTTTTTGTCTTGAGGGGTTGTGAGGGTGAATGTACAGAGGTAATATATTTTGGTTGATTGTAGGAGTTTTGTGGTAAATTTGAGTGTGACAGAAAAAAAATAAAAAATCTGCGTGACTCAGCTAGGGATCGAACCCCTGACTTTATACTTCCTAAGTGAGCGGTCATTCACATGAGCTACCAGGCTCAGTTAAATTAATAAAGTGTTTGAAGTTATCTGAGCGCCGGGCGGCGCTCTGGAAGAATCTGTAATCGCCCGCCCCTGCTTCCCGCCCCGGGACTGACTTCTGCCTGCAGAGCTACACACTCGTCAGCTAGTAAGGAAGGTTTCTATGTGAAAATTTCCCTTGTACCTTATCATTTTCGATATACGCAGCCAGCTCTCTGTCTATTGACTTGCATTATGTCATTTGAAAGCCCTTAAAAAACTGTATCCAAAAGAATTAAAAGCTGGAAGGAATTATCATCTAACAGTCCGTATGTTCGATGATAGGTTTCACATTAATCCTATTTCGAGGTCATATTTGCGCAAATTTTTGATAAGCTCCAAGCAACTTGTACGCTGAAAGATGCTCCAAGATCAGGAAGACCGCCTCTTTCAGAAGAAAAAAAAGGTAGAAATTGTTGATGAAATGTAATCAATCCGACTCAGTCGACGTCTGCAGTTGCTGAATCCTGTGAAGTGAGTTCGAAAAGTGCCTAAAAAAAGAAAAGTTCCATACCTATAAATGAAAATCATGCATTCTCTCACGGAGGATGATCCAGACCGGAGGGTTGAATTCTGTGAGAGGTTAACAAGAACAATTGAAGGAGAACGGGGTTTCCTAAAACGTGTATGTTTCGCAGACGAATGCACGTTTTTTCATACTGGAAATGTCAACAAACAGAATGTACGATACTGAGCGATAATAATCCGCATATTTTCAGAGAGGGACATACCCAGTTTCCTAAGAAGGTGAATGTTTGGGCGGGAATTTTGGGCAATCGCGTTGTTGGACCGATTTTCACAAGAGGCAATCTCACAGGAGTTCTTTACAGAAATATTTCAGAAACCGAAATTGAACTTCGAATAGGACAAATTGTATTTAACAATCAGGAAGGAATAGAAAATCGTGAAATCAAATTTCAGCAGGATGGGGCACCTTCCCATTTCGATCGCATGGCTGGAGAAGTACAGGTCGCAGGGGAAGTACAGAATGGCCACCAAGATCTCCGGATCTTACACCTCTAGATTCCTTCTTTGGGAGTATCTGAAGTCAAAAATCTACGCCGCTGAATGCCAAACAAGAGTTGGAACGCAGAATAATAGATACATGTGGAGAAATAGATGAACAGACTTTCATCAACGTGAGAGAAGCTATTTATAATAGGGCACTTCATTGTCAAGATTTAGGAGGGGGCCACATTGAACACTTGATGAAATAATTGGGGAAAAAGTTATTCAAAAAGAAATTATAATTTTTTGGCTAATTTTTGTTTTGTTGAAAAGGGAATCATTCTCAATTGAATATTGATAGAAAGATTTGATTGTGAATTTACAGAACACATTCGTAGGCTTCGAAATTTTACGGCAAGCGGTACTGTTTATCCTTAATGAACTCTCTTTACGTCTCTTAGTAGTCGAATTCGTTAAGAGATTCAACTGCAAATTAATAACAACTTTTAGTTAGCAAAATGTTTTACCGGAAGTGACCAATATCCATTCTCCATTTCAAACCGGAATGTCACTTTTCAAACGTTAATATTTCGAAAACAATTGAATTCAGGAGTTAAAGTGTTTTGGAGAAAACTGTTGAGAATTATGAGAAGATTTCGAAAATGGAATAATATACGGGGTGTTCTATTTAAAAAATAAAAAAAAATCTTTTTTGACACTTTTTGAACTTACTCCACAGGATTCAGCAACTGCAGACGTCGACTGAGTCGGATTGATTACCATTTCAGCAACAATTTCTATCTTTTTTTCTTCTGAAAGAGGCGGTCTTCCTGATCTTGGAGCATCTTTCAGCGTACCAGTTGCTTGCAGCTTATTTAAAAGTTTGCGCAAATATGCCCTCGAAATATGATTCTCGGGAAATCTATCATTAAACATACCGATTGCTAGATGATTATTTCTTCCAGCTTCTCCAAATATCAAAACTTTTCATAAAAGGATTTCAGTTTGACAGTGAACAAGATGTTACCGCGACAACGACTTTTTCCAATGCAAACTCGATTGAAAGCAACATTAGTGTTTTTGGTTGGGTTTGAAATGACCAAAATGCCACTTTTCAAACGTTAGTATTTTGAATACAATGGAATTCAGGAGTAAAGTGTTGAGAGAAAACTGTTGAGAATTATGAGCAGATTTTGAAAATGGAATAATATACGGGGTGTTCTATTTCAAAAAATTATTGAAGATGGCGCTCAGCTGTGATTTTTTCAAGAGAAAGTTGGTTTTTATCTCCTATTTATGCCCTCCAAATTTTGTTGCGATATACAGGTGGTTCAAAAATTAGTAGGGTGGGAACGGACTTTAGACGAGCACTGTATATTAAATTTTCCATTAGATAATTGCATTCCCTCCAACGATTTTGCCACAGAGTCAAAAATAGGGGATGAAATCCACTAGGGCGGATGAAACTTGGTGAAAAAAAAAAATTAGTTGAGGAGAAATATCGAATCAGTAGTTCTTTATTAGTTCTTTCAGCTTTTCAGCTATGTTTTTTATTTGTATTTCTCCAAAAGAAATATCACTGATTTTGCCTTTCATCTAAGCTGTATAGTAGACAACTGACCTTATTGTTGATGATTTTTATATCTTTAACGATTTTTTTCATGTAGTTCGAGCAAGCAATGTAGCAAAAAATGTCCCAACATTCATGTTCTCAAACAACTACCCTCAGAAAGATATGTATTATTTTCAAATTTTTTGATCCATAAAATTATTGTTTATTACAAGGAATTCGTTTAAGGTAGATGAATTGAGAGATAGGGTCGACCAGGTTTGACCTGCCTTGATTTTTTTTTTATATTGTAAAGGAAATAAAGCGTTATTTTAAACAAGTTTTTAATTTTTGTTTTCATTTTATTATACTTGTTAAAAAATTATTCGAACTGCAGGAAACTCATGAACTAGTTGTACATTTTTGAATATACAATTTGTTACTGCACCGAAATACAAAAATGATGTATCTTTTTTCCGTAATGAATGTTTAGAGAGACAGGTAGGTGGCCATAGGGGTTTCAGTTGAAAAAAATGAATTTTTGATCAAAATGTGATGTGACTGAATGGATTCATCAATAAATGATACAAAAAATATTTTTTTCGAAAAAATTATGTTTCTCTGTTATGTGCGACTCATTGTGAATAGCCTTGACCAAATCTCATTTATCCACGAGGTAAAATAAAAAAACAATTTTAATTTCAATTGTTTCAAAAAAATCACATTTGACATGAAGTTCGGACTTGTTTTACCTGTTGAACTTGAATATGTAAAAATATACAGGGTGTTCTATTCGAAAAAACAAAGTTGCTGGCATTTGCAGAAAAACCGGAAGTCCGCCATATTGGATTGTAATGTGATCAAATCCGAAATGGTTGCTTTTATAACTGTACCGAATTTCAGAAGAATCCGTTCAAGAATGCAGAAGTTACAAGGAGTGGCTCAATATCCTATGTCACCCGGTACCTATATATATATGTTTATATGTATATATATATATATATATATATATATATATATATGTTGAAAATGTTTCTTGAACCTTCCGATTTGTATATATACATATACCATTCTTCTTTTATTATTTTGGAATGTATTGTATTGCTTTCATCTGGTTGCGAATGGAATGTTTTGGTGCGGGTGGATGTGACGGTTGCTTGTATGGGTCGGAGATATTCGGAGGAGAAGTCAAGTTCACAAACGGTTATTGTTTAGTTGTGTGTTTGATGGTAACGTTAGGGGGTCAGTAGAGTTTTTTTGAATTTCGTTTGATGTAGTTAGGTATGATGCTTTTTTTTGTTATTATTGATTATGGTTGTTACAAAAAGGTGTGGTAAATTTTTTCTTGTGTTACCAATGTCCGTTCTGTCGTTCATTGCGTTGTTGTTTTTTTATGTTAATCATCTCCTTGATGTTAATTTTTCTTGGGTTGGTTTCTATGCTTAAAATGCTAGTTTTATTGAAATCAGGGTGGTGGTCTTCAGTTATGATGTGTTTGTTTAGTGCCGTGCTTGACTTTTTCATATATTTGTGCCCTTTCAGTCTATTTTCTAGTAATTGTGACGTCATACCTATATAGACTTTTTCAGTCATTTCATGGAATGCTGTAAATTACATTAGATTTTGGGGTTGTACGTTTTAGGGGTGTGAAAAGAATTTTGAAAGTGTTTGATTGATAACAAATTTGGTGATTGATTTTTTTGTGATGTTAATGTTTCTTGAAAGAAATGATACGTATTATTGCGTTTTATTTTTGGAAATAATTTTTTATTTTTCTTTGTTTCTAATGATTAAAATTTGTTGATTATGTTATGAGGGATATGGTTGTAGAGGTTGTTCATTTTGGTATTGGTTGTAAGGGTAGTTTTGTTCATAGTTTGGGCGGCATCTTTGATTAGTAAATTTAAAATTTGGTTCTTGTATGTGTTTGTGAAGTTTTCAAATTTTCTGCCAAGGTACCTTGGTTTAGCAGTTTTGAGTTTAAAGTTCAGACATGACGGGTAGATGTTCAGATCCTTGCATCTTAGTAAAAATATTCTTTGATTTTTTGTTTTCTTACGACGATTTTCAGTTTTGTGATTTCCTTGAGATTGGTTTTCGCTTGGTTTCCATATTGTTTTCGGATGTCGTAGTAGAAAATAGACTGAAAGGGCATAAATATATGAAAAAGTCAAGCACAGCACTGAACATAAATGAAGACCACAACCCTAATTTCAATAAAACTAGCATTTTAAGCATAGAAACCAACCCAAGAAAAATTAACGTCGTGAAGAAGATTTACATAAAAAAAAACAACATCGCAATGAACGACAGAACTGACATTGGTAACCTTAGTAAAATTTACCACACCCTTTTGTAACCACCATAAGCAATAATAACCAAAAAAATAAAAAATAAAGAAGCATCATACCTAACTACAACAAACGAAATTCAAAAAAACTCCACTCACCCCTAACGTTACCATCAAACACACAACTTAACAATGACCGTATGTAAACTTGACTTCTCCGAATATCTCCGACCCATACAAGCAAACGTCACATCCACCCGCACCAAAACATTGCATTCACAACCAGATGAAAGCAATACACTCGTTCCAAAGTAATAAAAGAAGCATGAAATATATATATATATATATATATATTTTCTTCAATTTCTCGGAATAAAGGTCTGATTCAGTCAATTCCTATAATTTATCTTAACTACGTTTCGACATGGTATTTGTCATCATCAGGTTGAAACACTACAATTAAAAATATGAAGTTTGAGACATATTTAACTCAACACAATATTGAAATGTATGCACTAAAATAATTCTTTAAAAACATATGGTTCGAAATATAACACGTTATTTAACTCAATATAAAAATATCTGTAACATTTATGAGTATTCACTTACAAATTATTTTATTTGAATTCTGCGTTCGCATCGTATTCTTACTGACAAAGTTGATTAAATTCTAGAATTATTTAATAAATATCATCCAAGATTGAAATTTACAAAAGAAAAAGAAATAGAAAAACAAATAGAAAAACAAATAAACTTTCTCGACACAACAATAATACACGACCATACTGGAAAAAAATTCACAAACTGGTTTATTAAATCAATTGCATCAAATCGTTACACTAACTATTTGTCAAACGCACCCTTAGTAACAAAAAAAAATTTATTCAAAATTTAACTGACAGAGCTATAAAGCTTGCTCATCCAAATTTCAGGAAAAATAATATAGAAATAATCAAGAATATTTTGAAAGAAAATAATTATCCCAGCCACTTTGCAGAAAAAACAATGAAAAAACGAATACATGCAATCTACAATAAAAATGATAATGAAGTGAAGAAAACAACAACATACATACCTCTACCATACATGGACAAACTTTCGAATAAAATTAATGAAACAATGGAAAAACACAACATAACTATTGCACATCGACTGAAAAATACGAACAAAACCATTTATTCAAAATTAAAACCAGAAATACCAAAACACAAACAAACTCATACAGTATATAAAATATCGTGTAATGACTGTCAAAGTACCTATATAGGTCAAACAAAACAATATTTTCAGAAACGAGTACAAGCCCACAAATACTCAAAAACCGACATTACAGCCTTATCCAAACACGAAAAAGAAAATCAACATAAGTTTGACACGAACAACGTTGAAATTTTGACCAAAGAAAGGAATTCAAGAGCAAAAACATTTCTTGAAATGACACATATTAAAAAAGACCCCAATAGCATTATCAATAAAAATGATATCAAAAACTCAAGCCAGATTTATAACAACCTTTTTTAACTTGGTTTATAGTAATAATAATAAAAACTGATCCTTACGTGCTGCCAAAAAAATACAGTCTGTCCCATATACTAGAACTCAATATGAACAATCCCATGTACTTATGAAGAGGGTAGAAATGCATGAAAGATAAACAAACCATTCCATATAACTTCGTTGCAGTCACACTCCTACAATAACGTTCATACGATGCGAACGCAGAATTCAAATAAAATAATTCTCATAAATGTTAGAGATAATTTTTATATTGAGTTAAATAACGTGTTATATTTCGAACCATATGTTTTTAAAGAATTATTTTAGTGCATACATTTCAATATTGTGTTAAGTTAAATATGTCTCAAACTCCATATTTTTAATTTTAGTGTTTAAACCTGATGATGACAAATACCATGTCGAAACGTAGTTGAGAGAAATTATATGAATTGACTGAATCAGACCTTTATTCCGAGAAATTGAGGAAAATATATATGTGGTCAAGAAACTAAAGAAAATAAATGTATATATATATATATATATATATATATATATATATATATATATATTCGTATTTCTCTCCAACTAAAACTGTTTCTACATGACATTTCTGCCAAGGTATGTTACCGGTTGAGTTACTAATTTCACAAAATAACAGTGTTTCAGAAATAAATTCCCAAGAAAATGTCAGCCATGAAACGTATTTTATTTCCAAATGGGCGACTACCCAAATCATTTGAATGGGCTATTTACAAGCGACTTCCTGTCGAAGTTAGCAAAGTATTTCATCTGTGGAACACTTGGCCCCATTAACCCTCTCTATCATTCCCATTAACTCTCTCTATCAGCCCCAAATGTGGCGGTCAAAGAGAATCCCGTTTCATATCAAAATAGGATAAAATCATTCACGAGGAGTTGATTCAGTTCACTGTTAGATGTGGAAATAAGTTAATTTATGGTCAGGAAATCCAATTTCAGGGATGCTAATGATGGCTAACAAAATATTTTCCTGAGAAAATGTAGTGTTATGTAATGATTTGTTAAGAAAAATTATTGTTAGGAATAAATAATTAGGCTGGGAAAAACTTTTTTATTCACACAAAGTGTTTTTTTCTATCCCCTGTAAATATGAAATATTTTTGTTCGACAAATGATTATTATGTGGTTCAAGGGAAACAAATTGTCAAATATTTTATCGTAGATAGACATTGCCCATAATGACCAGACTAATGGTTACATCTCTGAAAAATGACCTCACAATAGTTGTACTAAAAAACTAGGAATGGTTAGCATATGTCTGCAGCCGTGGTGAGTTGAGAGAACGGATGGAAAATCATAGGGATCGGGGGACTAGTCGTGAAAGAAATCTCTTGACAGTGAGATGTTCCTCTCAAGGCATGCTTTTGTAATTTTTTCAGACAGGTTTTGCCGAATTTTTTCAGCAATGTATAAGTTTGATTATTCATTAAAGTCATAGTACGTTGAATCCCGATTAGTTTGATTACAATTCAAAGACTGAAGTCAACTTTGATTATCCTTTCTTCTAGAAGTTATGTGGAGGATATCAAGCCCCAGTTTATTTAATTGAATTGAGCTGATAAAGTCAATCTATTTCGAAGCTCAAATATGTGTATTTTTCTAAAGGAAAGAGAGACAATACGAAAAGAATCATGAGTATAGAAAGTTATGGTTCCTTCAAAGACTTGATGAGTCTCTTAGAAATTGAGAACCTGAAAGTATAGAATCAGAATTAGTGCCCCAGTATCCAGAGTTCTTCTAGTCGATTGATGGTCCAGGGACTTCAAAGACAGAATCTCCGGGTAAGTGTAAAATATATCTGTGCCTCCCTGACAAAATCTTTCATCGCAAATAATTGATCAATTGAAAGTGGTACATTAACGTAGCATTTGATATATCATTACCCAATAGGAATGGCGCATATGCTTGAGGTCTTTGATAATCATGGAAAGAATGTGTAAACTAGAAAGAAAACATGTTTACACCAGGTTGCCCTCTGCTTAATTTTCATTTTGGTCAACCAGGTCATTCGAGGTGATATTTTGGAATGTTTGTGATAAATAATGTATAAAACGATTAATGGCCCATAATTTAACAGTCATTGTCTGCGGCCATTGTCCCCATTCAAATGTTTGTTTTTGCGTCAATTTGACAATGTCATTACAAGCAAAATTCGGTACGAACTATATCAGGAATAATAATAATTTTTAACAATTCCAGTCATGAAAAGAGATCGAAATCTATATGAGAACTGAAGTTAAAATAAGCAGGGAACAAATAGGTTGACGTATCGCGAGTTTTCTCTTCCACTAGAAAAAAAGTCAGTTATCTGTTCAAAAAGACAAATTAGTGAATTTTACTCGACACTTCCTTCGTTTTGGTAGTCTTGATTGGAAAATCATACTCTGGATGAAACAAAGGAATAATTTTTATTGATTTTATTACCCGACTATGACACAGCCGAAGAGGAAGGGTAATGATTTAAGCAGCCTATGTATTTTTGTATTCACGAATGTTCTGCCGATTTTGATGAATGAGGTGTCATTCGATTCTTTATTATGATCCAGGTAACAGATGCTACATTTTATATCGATAAAATCAGGAAGGCAGATGTTACATCGTATCGAGTGGAATGTCAGATGGAAGAAGAGAAAATTATAAGTTCATCAATATAATATAGTACAATATAAATATGAATAATGATGTTTGTTTGAAGGTTGTAGACGATGTGGTAACTTGATTACTCTCGTTTCGGAGTTCATCGTCTTAATGGATTTGAAAGGTTTTCACGACGTTTCGAATGCTTGTATCTGC
Organism: Gonioctena quinquepunctata; assembly: GCA_018342105.1. NCBI lineage: Eukaryota > Metazoa > Arthropoda > Insecta > Coleoptera > Chrysomelidae > Gonioctena > Gonioctena quinquepunctata. Next base: position 1,992 of record JAFIRS010006712.1, on the reverse strand, counting down.
AATCGTCTTCAGGTGAATACTGACAAGTTTAGGGATCTACCCTTTCTCCAATCATCACCAACATATACAGAGAGTGGTTCGAGGAATTGGCTATACGGGAGGCAGAATACAAATCAAATCTGTGGTTGAGGTACGTGAATGACACTTTCATTATATGGAACCACAGAGATAAACGTCTTCAGAATTTCTTCTCAAGAATTAACAGAATCAGGGATTCGATCAAATTTACGATGGAAATGGAAACCAACAGTGCCTTACCCTTTCTCGATGTGAACGTTGAGAGAATATGCAATGAAATCTGCACCTCTGTCTACAGAAAGAAGAAACAGCTCCAACCATCCGAGTTCGACAAAGAGAGGTATCGTGAGAACATTGGTAGAGAGAGCGGCGCACTAATGCAACGACGAGGAGTCACTGGATGCGGGATCAAGAGGACCTTTACCGGAATGGATATTCCAAGAAACTCCTAGGAGAAGTATGAAAGAACTCCAGAGATCGAAGGCATCTGAAGAGCAATAACAAAGCACAGTGATCTGCCTTCCGTACATCAGAGGTGTCTCCGAGAAGATAAGAAGGATCGGAAACGAGTTCAACATCAAGAGCTGCTCCCAATCCGGCAGTACTTCACGGAGTTTCCTCACCAAGACCAAACCTGACAACAAAAATAAAATCAGTGAGAATTGCATTCATGAACTTCCATGGGAATGCGGAGATTCCTACATTGGAGAGACAAAGAGACCGTTATCGGTAAGATTGGATGAGCACATGAAATGGACTCAACGTGGAGAAACGTCGAAATCGGGAATCGCTGACCATGCCTGGACTGAGCACCATCGAGTTCTATGGGACGACGCAAGTGTTCTACATAGAGAGTAGCATTGGTTCAAACGGACGTTCAAAGAGACCGCCTAAATCGATGCCAATAACGCCTTCAGTCAACAAAGCGTTGAGATCAAGAACGTATAGAAACCACTGATTCCTCTTTCTAGCGGGCTGCAGAAGCGCGAAACTTCACGCACCACCACATCTCGCGAAATTACACGCACCACTGCACATGGCGGAATTACACGCATCATTGCACAGGCAGTCATATAGATTGGTAAGTAGCACCTAAACTTGTCAGTATTCACCTGAAGACGATTGCAGATACAAGCATTCGAAACGTCGTGAAAACCTTTTAAATCCATGAAGACGATGGACGTCCGAAACGAGAGTGATGAATAATTATGTTGTTACAATTTTCCCGAGCAGTCGTGCAAATGAAAAGCACTACTCTCTCATTACAATAAATATGATTTTAATTTTTGTTGTATACATACATAATTCACTGAGAAAAAAAAAGGTACATAAAAAATGGTATTACAACATAAGATAACCAACAACAAAAAAATAGAACAAGGAACGGAGGGTTTGTTTTCCTACATCACATCCAAAAAAACATATTTAAGAACAATTTTACCAACACACTATACACTGTTGAGTCTTTCCACATTACTCATGTTACTTTTTGGGTGATTATATACAGTGTATAGTGTGTGATGATAGAGTGGTGGTTTTCATTTGTGCGACTGCTCGTGGAAACTGTAACAACATAAAGAACTGCTGGACGTGAGAACACAACGAATAAATAATGATTTTAGCAGTCTATGTATGTTTGTATTTACGAATGTTCCACTGAAGCGTCTAAATTACTGATCGATTCGTTATTATGGTCCGTGTAACATGGCTACATTTTATACGGGTAATAAAATCAAAATGGCGGATGTTACATAAACATAAGTGGGGGGTCCCTGAAATATTTTTATTCGCGTGGGCTGTCAAATGGAAGAGGATGAAATTCTCTGTGAATAATAATAATATAAATATAGTATAATATTAAATATAAAAAAATATACCAAGCGACAGAAAAACAAGGTTATACTATATTTCAATGTTTATGAATACGCTTTCTATCGGCAGTTCTGAATATCAATCGTGTTAAAATAACAGAAT
>JAFIRS010006711.1:0-33258 GCA_018342105.1 Gonioctena quinquepunctata | reverse complement strand
TGCCTATACTTTCCGTTCTCTGGTTGGATTGGAATCGTGGATAATAAATGTATATTGTTATTATTCGATATTCTGAGCGAAAACACTAAAATGATCATTTCAATTCCTAATACGGAGAAACATTATTTTCTACTTCTTGTTGATGGTAAAACCAAGTATCTCTGTCTAGCCTATACCTAGTTACTCAAAGAAAACGATATATACTACAAAACCCCGTAATAAGCTTTTATTCTAAAATTGAAGTGTTTATTATTATATATTATTTTTATTTTATTTTTTTTCAACAGTATTTCAGTAGATACCGCAGTATTTATAGGCAGGTTGTCAGACAAGCAAAAGAAAATTACTATAATCATTTTTAAATTAATTTTTTTGCTTGAAAAACGTACATTGCTGAAATAAAATCGTTTTTGTCTGAGTATAGGAAATTGAAATAATTTGATATGAATTATTTGAAAATAGGCGGGTTGAATGTCAGATCTCTGATACCATCGTTATTAGAGGTTAAAAATATTATAGCACAGGAGAAATTTGATATTTTCACAGTTTGTGAGTCCTGGCTGAAAGCAGAAATACAGGATCATCTGATAAATATTACTGGATACAAGTTATTTAGGAAGGACAGACAGAGTCGGGGCGGTGGGGTCTGTTTATATGTTTCAAATAAATTGAAAAGTGAAGCCATCTGTCAGCCTAACCTTTTCTGCGAACAATTATGGGTGATATTTTCTATTCAAAAAACAACTTTTGCAGTGGGTGTTATATACAGGGCACCTTTACAGGATGAAAAATTGTTTATAGAGGAATTTGAAGATACCTTGAGTTATTTTCATTCTACTGTAGATCAAATTGTTTGCACTGGTGATTTCAACATTAATGTCCTGGATCTCGGAAATTCTCATGTAGATAATCTTCTATCAGTTATGAATATTTTTCATTTGACGCAAATTATTGACATGCCTACAAGAATAGGTAAAAACAGCCAAACACTATTGGATTTAATTATAGTTAACGAGAACTCTGTAGTGGAGGGGGTGTCATTGATAATAATGGTATCTCTGATCACTTCATAGTTTATTGCAAATTGAAAGTTGATGAGGACAAATGGACTAAAAAAATGTGTACCTACAGGAATTTTAAGAATTTTAATGAAGAACTTTTTCAAAGAGACCTATATAATATGCCATTTTTCCAAATTTACGATCAAGATAGCATCGATGAAAAAATTTCTTTTCTGATAAATATTCTTCAAAATTTATTTGATCGACATGCTCCTACACTACTTCCAGAGTCACCAAACCCAATGCACCCTGGCTAACATTTAACATAAAAACAAATGATGTCCACTAGGGATAAAGCACTGAGAGCTTTGAAAAGAAATAGAACCGAGGGCGGCTGCAATATTATAAGACATTAGGAACTATGTAAATAAGGCTGTTCAGAGGGAAAAAAAGGCATATTTCAGTTATCGGCTAGGGAACTCAAAAAATAATAAGGAAATGTGGAGAACATTGAAATCAAATGGTATTTTACCGAAAATTCCAGATAATCTAAGTAACCCAAATGAATTAAATAACTTTTTCATTAACTCTATACCTAACATGCAGCTACCTCGAAATTTAATAACTTTTTATAAAGAAAACCATCTAGTGGAACCTGAATTTGCTTTCCAGGAAATAAATGATTTATTCACATATAAAATTATATGTAACATAAAATCGAATGCTAAAGGTTGTGATGATATAAACATTAAACTGATTAAAATGTGTTGTCCCCATATATCACCCATATAGTAAATTTTTGTTTAACCAATAACGTATTTCCAGCGATGTGGGGGAGAGCAGTGGTGAGAGTATTACCCAAAAAATCTAACCCAACTGAATATAAAGATTTACGTGCAATTAGTGTCCTACCAACATTATCAAAAATCTTTGAACGAGCAGTTGAAGAACAGCTAAGAACTCATCTCTCTAAGTTCTCTTTACTACCGGAAACACAGTCTGGGTTCCGCAAAGGTCATAGTTGCGCCACTGCTCTGCTGCACATCGTGGATGACATTATTAGGGCTACAGATGGGGGCCTCTGTTCGGTACTTGTACTTCTTGATTTCAGTCGAGCCTTTGACACTCTAAACTACGATCTACTTATAGCGATATTACAGTATGTGGGACTATCGGGGAGCGCAATTAGACTTCTTGAATGTTATATCAAAAACAGGGAACAAAAAGTATGTCAGGATGGAATCTACTCGAACTATTTGAAACTTGAGTCAGGAGTGCCACAGGGTTCTATATTGGGTCCATTGTTGTTCACAATTTATTCATCAAATATGTTACGCTGTCTAGAACATTGTAAAATTCACCTTTATGCCGATGACACTCAACTCTATTACAGTTTTTCCCCTCAATGTATACAAAATGCATGCACACTTATGAATAATGATCTCGAGTCGTTCGTTGAGTCAGCAAGAGACCACTGTCTATCATTAAATGCCACTAAATCGAATATCATTATATTTGGATCAAAAGTTAATCGCCAAAAAGCAAGCGAATCTCTCACAATTATGGTTGATAATGTTTCACTACAACCCACAAATGAATCCAAAAGTCTTGGAATTTTAATCGATTCCGACTTGCGGTTCGACAAACATATAAACAAACAAATACAACTTGCATATTCTTCTTTAAAACTTATATATGGAAACAGACACGTACTCTCAAAACAGACGAAAACCACTCTCTGTGATGCACTAGTTTTATCACGTTTCAATTATTCGGATACCTTATATGGCCCATGTTTAACTAAACAGTATGCTCAGAGAATACAGAAAGTGCAGAATTCGTGTCTTCGGCTCATTCACGGTATCAGAAAATATCAAAGAATATCCCATAAGTTGCGTGAAACGGGTTGGCTTACAATGGAAAACCGACGAAAATTAAATGCTGCTAATTTATATCAAAAAATTATATTAACTAAAACACCGCCCTACCTGTACAGGAAAATCACTTTTCGTACCGATATTCATAATCTGAATATCAGATTCAAAGGTACTCTTACCCCACCTAGTTTAGTTATAATATATGCCAAGTGATTAACCTGTTACCAAAAGAAATTAAAATCAAAACTTTCAATTTTACGAAAAAATTCAAACTCATTCTGTTAGAAAACCAACTTTTATTATAAATTACCATATAAATTTCTACTCATATCAACCAAAATAAGTTTCAGCAATGTACGTCTTTCCCAGCATCATTTAAATAATTGGTATCCCCTAATTTTTCCTTCAACTCTTATCTGTTTTTTTTTTGTCTTAGAATAGGTAGAATACTTTTGAGGTTGAGTGGAAGAACAACTTATTAGCACTTGTGTTACATAAGATGAACTTCGCCTTTTGTAATTTCAGAAATTAAATTGTTTATTGAACCAAAATTGTATGTGCCCAGTACTGAAAAACAATAAAGACGATTATTATTATTATTATTATTATTCGAGCAAGCTGAAAACAAATCGAAAGAGACTTGGCAAGTAATTAATGACCTAAGAGGTAAATCTAATAGAGTACATGAAGTTTCACTTTCACCAAACGTTCTTAACGAATATTACTGCTCTGTTGCATAAAAATTGACTGAAAAATTGACTACTCATAACGACTCTATGGAACAATTCAAAAACCCCTTTATTTCTGAAACTTGCATTCTATATGACACGGATATTTATGAGCTGAAACAGGTGATTGTTGCCATTGGAAAAAAGTCGTCATCTGGTTACGACGACATAACAGCAAACATTTTGCTCCCAGATAACACATTACAACTCTTAACCAATATTATTAATGAATCATTTCAATCAGGAAAGTTTCCTGATTTCCTGAAGGTATCATTGGTAATACCACTACATAAAGGTGGAAATCAGGACGACCCCTCGCATTATCGGCCTATTTCCCTAATTCCCACATTAGGAAAGCTAATAGAAAAACTAGTCAAGATAAGGATAACTGCATTTCTGACGAAACATAAAATCGTTAATAAAGAACAGTTTGGCTTTCAAAGTGGCAAAGGCACTAATGATGCAATTTTCTCACTCATGGAAAAAGTTTATACTGGAATCAATAGTGGTGAGGTTGCTGCTGCAGTATTTTGCGATTTTTCGAAGGCTTTCGACTGTGTGGATCACGAAATACTGTTGCGGAAGCTTCCTTACTACGGCTTCAGAGGAGTGATACTGAGCTGGTTCAGCTCATATTTGTCAGGTCGTAGTCAGATGGTGAAAACAAACCATCGCTCAGAAATTGGGGAAATACATAATGGTGTGCCTCAAGGTTCAATACTAGGGCCAACATTGTTCCTCATCTACGTCAACGATTTGACAAGTATAAATATCGCAGGAAAATTCACACTGTTTGCAGACGATACTACCATTTTTTGGCAATCGGACAATGCAAATGATTTAACTAAAATCTATCCAATGATATGAAGAAAGTAAAGAGTTGGTGTGATTCAAATCGTCTTTCTCTAAATATTTCGAAAACTAATATAGTAACTTTCAGATGTGAACTTGACAATATACCCATTGGGAATGACATCATTGAGAACAAAAGTAGCTTAAAATTTTTAGGAGTACATATCGATAGAAAACTAAAATTTGAAGACCATATTTATGCCTTGTGTAACAAAGTGTCTTCTGGTTGTTATGCAGTCAGAGTAGTTGCAAATGAACTTGGCTTAACAGCAGCTAAGACTGTTTATTTTTCTCTGGTGGAATCTCACCTGAGATATGGAATTTCATTTTGGGGCGTATGTAGTGGTTATCTATTGCAAAATATTTTAATTTTGCAAAAACGAGCCGTAAGATATATGTGCAAATCAAAACGTAGAGACTCTTGTATATCACTATTTACCACTCATGGAATTCCAACAGTGATTTCTATCTTTATAATGGAAACAGTATGTTTAATTAAAAAATATATGAACAAATTTCAATCCTCACCAACCCATTATGTGACAAGGCAATCCAACAACATTAAGTTGCCAATACCAATGACATCAGTCATAAAGGATTCCATTGTCTATAATGGTTGTAAAATGTTCAACCATTTGCCAAAGAATGTAACAGAAATAAAATCTTTACAATGCTTCAGGAAGGCTGTGAAATGTTTTTTAAGTAATAGACCATATTATAATATACAAGAATTTTATAATGATAATTTTTAAAAAACCAATCAATACTGTGATTTTACATTTTATTTGGGGTATACAATGTGACTTATATATTTTATTTATTTTTATATTTATATGAATTACCTTTATGGGTTTAGACAAACTTGTTTATTTTACCAGTATTTTGTACGACTTATATGTTTTTATATATACAAGCTGACTTCATGAATTAAGTGAAAATTGATTATTTTAAATGAATTTTGTTCTTAGATATAGGCTGCGTTATAGATTAAGTGAAACTTTGTCCACAAGATTACTCTTATGACAATAAAGTATATTCTCTCTCTATTCTGGAATTGAACATCAAATATCAGTGGTATTGAAAATAGTACGCGATAATTGTATTCAGTGACCATTTTGCCATAATAATATCCATGATAATGTTATCTCAGTGTAAGGAGGGAATCTCTATCCGAAGAGAAATATCCAATCATAACATTTTAAATATCAAATGGTGTGTAGTGATTGGCTCAAAAATTGTAGTTTGACATGGCCGCGTTCCGCATAGTCTGAAAGTACTCTTAGAATGCTAACTTTGCAGAATGCCGTGCTCGGATATATCCAATTCAACTTGTTTGCCAATTGTGAATACTTCTAAAAAAAAATCGAGATATTATGATTTGCTAAAAGCTTTAATTGATGTTTCCGGACGCCGCAAAGATTAGTGTTGAAATTTTCGAAGTCATCGTTTCAACACATCAATCTTTTATTGTTTTGCTATTTGCTTTCGTTTTCTTGCACTTTATTCAATACATTTTTTTTACCCATTTGCTTCATCTGGACCAACTTTATTGAATTTCATTTTGCTTTCATATTTTATTCATGAAAATGGATGATGAATGTTTTGAAATAGTTGAAGTCATTGAAAGGCGTGGAGCACATAGTAGAATATTCTTATGTACCACATAAGTAACATGATGGCTCCGATCTTTGGACTTTGGGAAGTGTAGGTTCGGATTATATTCCCATTCTGGCAGCTAATCGATAGTAGTTGGTAGTATACTTGTATGGTTTATTAATTCTATTCGAATTTCTACTTGGCATTTTATAGATTTCTAAAATTTAGCTCTAAAATAAATTATTTGAGGAGAGTACATTGTATCATGTCATGCTCATCCGAATCGATTCGGGCTTCAATATCTGATAATAGACCAAGTTACTTTGAGGAATTCATTTTTGGTAACTTTGACTTCGTTGTAGACATTTAGTCTTATTGGACAAATATTGTAGTAATCTCGCTCTCATTGAGCTACTGTAGGTATAAACTAGGACAAAAAATGCCCAGCCAACTTAATTGGTGCCGAAATAGGTAATGTAGAGTGTATAGTAGACCTGTTTACCGACTTGTTTATTCCCTGACTATGTGAACATACATGAGGTAATAATTAGGTTAATATTTACTAGAAAGTATTCCCTGAAAGTTCAAGTATTTTGAACACATTTTGCTGGTCACATTTAGGTGGAATTTAACCTAATGAATAACTCTATTGGCCCATGAGGCTGTGAAGGTATATTTGAAGTTCATAACAAATAATTTTATACTATGCACTACGCCTATTAAGTTTATGGTTTTTGAAGGAGATCCGGTGGTCTCAGTTACGGTTTTTATAACTCGAATTATATCTTTGGAGTTAGTTAGTAGTTGAAGGTAGAATATTTGGTCAGAAATAGGTAAATTCGGACTTCTTCAAGCCATTTTACCCCTCTGCTTGGTATAATTTTCCTATAATGTTAGTTGGGTAGAAAATAGGCAAATCACACGACACGTAGCTCATTACGCAGTACATAGCTCATTACGCACGGTAAACAAAGCTCATTACGCACGTAAAAGTAAGCGGAACATTTAATAATTCCGCAAGTAGGTCATGATCGCGCAATCGCCCGGCAACAGCGTAGTCATAGCAACTATCAAAATCAAAATAATACAAACAAAAAGACAAATAAGTTCTAGTTAATAATTATAAGATACATACTGTTTGAAAAAGAATACCTAAATTTTCAATATGTCAAGTGATAGTGAGAACGAAAATATAACTTCTCCCAACGTCATGGCAATGGCAAAAATGGCAACGAATGATTTACTGCCAAGTAAATCCCGCGAACGCTACGAAAATTGTTACAGTGGATTCATGGACTGGAGACTGAAAAATAAGGTGAATTATTTCTCCGAAAATGTTTTGGTAGCATATTTTCAACACCCATCGGAAAAAATGAAACCTGCTCTCTATGGGCCTTTTACTCATGCTTAGATCGTCTCTAAACATAAAAAACAACATAAATATAGAAGACTATTCCAAGTTAATAGCGCTATTAAAAAGGAAATCGGATGGCTTTAGAAGAACATAATCTAAAATTTTCACGGCCAAAAATATTCAAGATTTCCTCGAAATGGCTCCTGACTATCAGTACTCGTTTATGAAGGTAAAATATGTCCACTAATACTATTTTCCACACTTACAGTAATTTTTATTTTCAGACTGTTCATATAATTGGCGTAAGTGGTGCATGCCGGAAACAGGAACTGAGAGATATGAAAATTGAAGATGTTGAGGACACAGGAAAATCCTTCATTATTAATATTCCAAATACAAAAACCAAAATTCAACGTTCATTTGTGATCTCTGATCATTTTTATTCTAGAATCAAAAAATATTACACTATTAGGGAACCTGGCCTAAAATGACATACCCTAAGAAAAATTGGTCATAACTCAACTATTAAGCACAATATTTTTAAAGTCGACCTGTCTACAAATAGCAGAAAACATCTGCTATTAGTGTCAAATTAGTAAAATTATGTTTTTATGTTAAGATATTTTAATAAATTTTTTTAAACTATCTACTATGTCATTTTATCCATACTACTTGGATAAAATGACATACTCTATGTCATTATACCCTAGTAGTAAATTTAAACCAGAAACAAATTAATAATAGTAAAATTTTATTTTGAAATATATGACTCTGCAAAGAACATTTTTTGGAAAAATCCTAATCTGTTATTACAATAGGATGTGTTGAAGAAAAAAAACAAGTAGTCATTTAAAAAATATTTAAATCGTTTAAAAAAATAAAAACACAAATACATATACTTTTAACCATACCTACTGGCAAATATAATAAACATAACTCTTATTTTGGTAAAAAAAACTCAGATTCGGTAAATTTAAATAAATATTTCTCACTGGCATAAGTCACAAGTATAGTTTTTTATTTTTTTGTCCACTCCAGCACATTCCACTCCAGGTTTCACGTAATTTAGATCTGCTATATAAATAGTTACAGAAAATACAAGCAGCGTCTTCCTCATCATCATCTTCGATGTATATATTATTTTCCTTTTCTTCATCTTCATCTTCATTTAACTGACTTTGAATATTTTTCTTGGCTCTGTTCGCTGCACGCCTTAATTCGGCTGCCCTTTTTGTATCAGCTCTTGTATTTATTTCAGCTAGGATAGGACTTTCTGTTAATGCTTGGGATCCAGTTGTCTGCCTTTTGCGCTTGGTATTTTCTATTCGTGGAATAGGTGATACTTCCTCGGGTCTGACCCAAGATGATGAACTCTTTACAGTGGAAGGATTGGAAACGTCTTGACGCGTTATTTCATCATCTCCCTTTGAAGTAGAAGGTTTTGAAATTAAAACTTCCCGGAGATTTATTACGTCATCAACTGGATCTTGCTCCTGTTCTTGGGCAATATATGTCGCTGCTGAAGGTGCAAAAATATGATCCGGAAAAATATTTGAATCAGAGTTGTATGCCAGAATGTTTGAAACCATTAGCATTTTGAGTAGATGCTGCTTTTCCATAAGCTTTTCCAAATAATGTTGCAACTTGATATTGTGTTACTACCCGCCCTGGGTGGTTTCTCAACCATTTTGATACTTCTTGGTTGAAATAACTTTTTAGTGGCCCAAAAGAGCAAATATCGAGAGGTTGCATCCGATGGGTGCAGTGTGGTGGAAATGAAATCATAATTATGCCGTTCTCCTTTGCTAAAGTTACAACTTCCAAATCTTTGTGAGTTTCGTGACTATCTAAAAGAAGTCAAACTTTATCTTCCAATGATGGTTTTGCATACTTAATGAAATGTTTTAGCCACTGATAAAAAGTTTGTGATGTCATCCAACCAGAATCGCTGATAAGTCCCAGAGTTCCTGGAGGAGCTCCGTCTATCAGCTCATTTTTCCATCTTTTTCTGGCTAAGATCAGGGCTGGTGGAATATGATTTCCAGCAGAGTTCATACAGCAAACAGCTGTAATGTGCTGACCTCTCTCTGCGCTGGTTAATGCTCCTACTTGTTTTTTACCTTTTTTGGCAAAAACTTTTTGGGGTCTTTGAACAGTAGACATTCCTGTTTCATCCACGTTCCAGAATCTTAAAGGATCAATCTTATGTTTCTTAACCATTTCGTCTAAAATTTTGAAAAATTGACTAATTCGTGGTTTATTAAATCCTTGTGCTCTACCTGCTGATGTAGGTTCGGAATTTCTAAGAGAAATCTTTGGATTCCGTTGGCGAAACCCTCGCAACCAATCCCATCCAGCCCTCCCGTTTTCCACGTTAAATCAATGGCAAATATTGTTTTTAACAGCTAATTGGTAAGACAGTTTTCTTACATCATCGCAGGTTAAACCGAATAGCATACTTTCCAGATGTAGCAAATATTCCACGAGTTCTCTCTCATGTTCTAGGGAGAATGTTGTTAGGTATCTCCCTAAGCTCTTGTCAGTTCCTTTAATTAGTTTATTTTTGTTTTGAGCCCTTCGGCGAAGTGTGGCTTGGGGTACACCGTAAATTTCAGAAGCATTTAACCATCCCATTTCGCCAGAATTTACTGCTTGAATAGCACGGTTCATACTTTCTACTGACCAATTATGTCTGTCAGTTTGCCTTTTGTATATTCCAACCATTTTTATAACTGAAATTAAAAATGTGCGGTTTTAAAAAAATAAAATTTTTGGTGATCTCCAAATAATTATACTCCAAGGGTAAAATGACATAGTGTGTCAATTTATCCGAGGACCGGGTATGTCATTTTACCCATTAATCACCATTAAACAAGAAGTTAATAGGAGATAAAAGCTATAGACATTGTGGTAATTGGTGTGTAGGACCGCTACGAGAAGTACATGCTCTACTTATTTATGTCAAAAATGTCACAAAAACTCAAGTTTTGTAAAATATACGAACCTCTGAACATTTCACCTTACCTTACAAAGTGACGCGTTGCGATAACACCACTGCGGCTACTGAACGATAACTATAATTTGGTCTGGCGATAGACAATTAGGTAGGGAGTGTGAATGAAAATTTGCCTTTTTTTAAATGTATAAATGGAAAATGCACCAAACAACCCGTTGGGATAAACAAATTAGGCAGTAAACCAAAAGATATTGCAAAATTTCTTAAACTAGAAAATCCTAATCGCTACACACGACACTGTTTTCGCAGATCTTCGGCAACTATTTTAGTCGTCAGTGGCGTGGATCTATTGGATTTGAAAAGACATGGTGGCTGGCAATCGTCTTCAGTAGCAGACGGTTAAGTTGACAATTCCTTAAAAAACAAAGAACTCACCTCATCGAGAATATCCTCCACTATTTTACCCATATTTTATAAAGTAATACAACCTCAACAAATGAAAATATTACAATGTCATATGATTCGACACATCGAAATACTTCTAATATAATTAGTAATTATACAGTAACCATAAATAATTATAATGTTCCTAATGTTAATTAAACCAAAGTAGAAGTAAATAGAACAAATTATATCCTATATGATCATCAAAGTTGTGAAACATATATCCTCTATAATTTTGTAAAATCGTTCGAAATAAATTTGTTCAAAAAATCTAACGATGCAATAATATACAGGGTATCCCATTTGAAGAAATGAAGTACCCTGTCATGACTTGTTTTTAGATATATCTGTATACATGAAACGAACAACAAAAAACGACAACTGAATTAAAAAATCGACGTGTTTAAGCATCATTTGCAACACCTAATAATAATGAAAATATTAAAAGTAGTCCAGACTTTTTTGTATATGGCCGTAGGTGAAGTATAGTCCGTAATGCGTGTTGTAAAGCAATCACGCGGCTTCGTGCGTAATTTTTCCATTCGTGCGTAATATGCTTTTCACAACACTTGATACATAATATACTATAATTATCATAGTATATTCAATTGTTACTGGAAAATCAGATTGAACGTGAGGTTGAATTTATATTTGGGTTTTGAGAAATAGTATTGTCTATCAATATTCTTGAAACAACCTCAATTGGCGTTAGTGTTTGGGGGAAGTTATTCAAGTGAAGGTCAAATCGAGTTTGAATTGAGAAGCACTTTTAAATTTGGAACTTTCGCAAAATTTTGGGATTTGAGAAATCATTTTCAGAAAATATAATTTTTGAGGACCGTACTGATGCAAAGAAACAATAAACTAAAATTATGCGTGTTCCCTATTGTAACTTTGTACTGACGTTTATTAAATGCGAACTGTGGAGCTTATGGAGATAGCAAGAACGTGGAAACCATCACCACATATCACAATCAAGTGCCTGCCACATTGAAGGTTTGATGGAAGTTACTAAAACGTCACCAAAGCTATCATACTCTATTGGAAGTGATTGTGATTTCTAAGTGATATTTAAGTGGTACAGTATGGTTACCGCAACGGTCATTTTCCACTTTCAAGTTTGAAAACATTCAAGAAGATTATGCTTAGTGGCCATAATGTTTAAGATGGGAATAAAGTGACTACAACTATGCGAATATAAAATTTCAGTTATTCTTACTGTGTAGTGGTAGATTTAGTGGTGATCACGTAATAACCGCCGAGTCGAAGTTGTAGTATCAGTTCATTATGATGCTGCTTGGGAGTGTGCTTCAGGTCATCAAATTATCCAAGAAACCTTTATACAAGAAATGAAAAAGTATTTCAGAAATGTCAAATTTGGAAGTGGCGTTTGGTTTGACGGCCGTTGCTATGGGTAACGACCGCGAAATTAAATTTCGCGGACTGTGTTGAGAATGCGAAATACTCTCTTCGCGTGCGATTGCACGAAAAAAGATTGTATGCAACACGTACGCAAATGGCTTTCGCGGACTAATCTTCATATTACGATTCATCCGCGAAAGCCTCATTTTGCGTACTTGTTACATAAACTACTATTCCAGTGTTGAATATCGTGTAATTTGTTACCACATATGACTTTTTAAAATTTTTGATGATTTTTTAAGAATTCATTTTACGACATTACGCATAATATATTGATATAATTAAAATATTGATGAAATGAATATGCATTTGTATTATAAATCGCATTTTGATTATTAAAAATATGGTTTTCAACCCTGATGCATAAGCTTTCAGTTTTTCGGTCGCCATTTTGTCAGTTAATTTTATTTTTTGAAACCAATATCATAATCTTTTTCAGCCTAAAATTTTCTATAATAAAAAAATCAAGATGGCAGCCAAAAAAGCTTATTTTGCACAGTCAGAATTTGGCACAAAAATACTTTTATATACCTCGACTAAGTTTGAAGATTGGCCAAATCGGTAGGGTAATTTTGAAAACAATTTTCAATTTTTCATTTTGATACCAATATCGCAAACAATTGGTCTATTGATAGAGCTCCATGAGCTCCACAACTTGTATCCCTAAGAATTTTCTCTAAGATGTACACACAAATCGCTGTAAGTTACCATTCATGATGATTAATAATTTTTGTTTACCATGTATGCATTTGGGATTCATTCGGTCGTCTCAATCAGATATTATTTGAGTTTATCTTCCGCCGACAAACAGAACATCATTGTATACAGGGTGGGGCACCCCATACTAGACGGTCCCTGTAAACCAAACCATTAATTTTTTCGAGAATTTCTCCACTTCATTATATGTATATTGATTAAGGCTGCAAAAGGAAATTATTTTGGAGTCTACAGGGTGGCTCTGAAAGTGTGACATATCAAAGTTGTGTTTTTTTAAATGGAACACACTCTTGAAAAAATAATATGATTTCATAAAAGGTACTATGTACCTAACTGTAACCGTTCTCGAGTTATTGATTTCTTTATGAAAATGCTAGGTACAATTGGAAACTAAATAACATCAAAATGTATAGAAATCATCCCTTCGAATTCTGACCAAGCATAAAAGAGGTTTTGGGCTATTTATTTCGATAAAAATCCGTTTCTCAATATTATACAGAATGTTCAAAAATCATTGTCACTTTTTTATAATTTCGGACAAAGATAACTTTGTTATTTCAAAAAAACACCCTCTATTTTTTTGATCTGAACAATATAAAATTCAATTATCTTTCATTTCATATCGGGGTTCCCTATACCTAACCTAAATAGTTTTTCAGATATTGGCTTTTCCAAATAGTAGTTCTTATTTCAATGCATTATTTGAAACGACATTTATTCAACTTGTTGAAAGAATTCTCATTGACAGTTATTGTGTTTTGCGTTATTCGAAACATTCACTGAATTATTAGCGTCGAAAATAAAAGGATGTCGAGGGTGCATGCCCAAAAATATCCAGACCGGAATCATCCAAACAAGTTGGTTTTCAAACAATTGCTACATCAATTTCGTAGGACTGGAAGTGTAGCTTATGAAAAGGCAAATAGACCAAAACCTATCATTGGAAAAGAGGAAAATTAATTTCTTATTATGGGATCAATCATAGAAAACCCTCATACGAGTACGTAAGATCGAGAAAGATACAGGGATAAGCAGACGGAGCATTTGTAGGGTAATAAAAAAATACAAAATTCACCCGTACCGTATTCAGATGCACCAGGAATTATATGAAATAGACTTCCATAGTTTTGTCTATTGGTTCTGGACAAGTTTAGTGAGGATGAACATTTTTTGGATTCCATTTTATTTTCTGATGAATCTACTTTTCATAACAATGGCTGAGTGAACAGGCACAACTTCCATCATTATAGTGATGTGAATCTTCATTTTTTCCGCACTCTGGATCACCAGAATAGATGGTCTGTTAACGTGTGGGGAGGAATTATAGGTACACAAGTTATAGGAC
The DNA here is from genome assembly GCA_018342105.1 of Gonioctena quinquepunctata. NCBI lineage: Eukaryota > Metazoa > Arthropoda > Insecta > Coleoptera > Chrysomelidae > Gonioctena > Gonioctena quinquepunctata. Next base: position 18,966 of record JAFIRS010006711.1, on the reverse strand, counting down.
CATACTTTTTTAATGAAAACATGAATGGTCAATTTTTTTTACAATTTTCACGAGATGATCTGCCTGAGCTTCTGGAGAATATGCTGCTGAATATCAGACAACGGATGTGGTTACAATTGGATGGAGCACCGGCACATTTCAAATTCAGTGTCAGTCAGTTTTTGAATATGTGCTTTCCGAATAAATGTATTGGTAGGGGAGGACCACAAAATTGGCCAGCGAGATCACCAGATTTGACTTGCCTCGATTTTTTCCTATGGGGATACTTGAAGAATGAGGTTTACGACACTCCTCCAACCACACTGGAAAATATGAAGGGGAGAATAAGGGCTGCTTTTCGAAGAGTGGCGCCTCAAATGTTATTAAATGTTAAGAAGTCTTTCACAGAGAGAGTGGCTCTTTGTATTCAACAGGATGGTCATTTCGAGCACCTACTTTGAATTAAATACATTTGTGTTTCATATTTTGTTGTTGTTTCAGTTGAATAATAAAATAAAATTGTATAGTATGTTTAATGAACTACTGTCAGAATATGGATGTAAATGATAACTTCATTTTAGGGAACAGTAAATATTTTCGATGAAGTGAAGTATAACAACTGTCAATGAGATTTCTATGAGCAAATCAAATGAATGTCGTTACAAAGCAATCTTGATTCAAAGGATGCATCGAAATAAGAACTACTATTTGAAAAATCCAATATCGGAAAAACTATTTAGGTTAGGTACAGAAAACCCCAATATGAAATGAAAGATAATTGAATTTTATATTGTTCAGACTAAAAAAATACAGGGTGTTCCATTTGAAATAACAAAGTTATCTTTGCCCGAAATTATAAAAAAGTGACAATGATTTTTGAACACTCTGTATAATATTGAGAAACTAGTTTTATCGAAATCAATAGCCCAAAACCTCTTTTATGCTTGGTCAGAATTCGAAGGGATGATTTCTATACATTTCGATGTTATTTAGTGTCCAATTGTACCTAGCATTTTCATAAAAAAATTAATAACTCGAGAACGGTCATAGTTAGGTACCTAGTACCTTTTATGAAATCATATAATTTTTTCCTGACCTATTCAAGAGTGTAACGAAATACAGGGTGTTCCATTTAAAAAACCACAACTTTGATATGTCACACATTTTTTAGCCACCCTGTAGACTCCAAAATAATTTCCTTTTGCAGCCTTAATCAATATACATATAATGAAATGGAGAAATTCGCGAAAACATTAATGGTTTGGTTTACAGGGACCGTGTCGTCTGGGGTGCCCCACCCTGTATATATATATATATATATATATGGTTATTTTTCTAAGTGATATCCTTGTGTGATGAATCGATAAATACATTCTGAAATCTACCCTTCCGACAGGCCGCGCCATCGGTTTTTTTAAAATACGCTTTGCCTGATAATGTATCTTTATAGGTTGTAGGGTATGGAATATATAAAAGGGTTTACAGTAGCAAAATCCAACTCATTGTCGGACCATCAGGAATATTTCAATACTCAAAATATCAATACATTCACCATAGATTTAATGAGAACATTTCGAGGATATAGAGAGAATGAAACTATATTCCAAACTCAAGACTCGTGACTCGTTATGATTAATGACTCAGCAGTTTGATCAGGGTCGATTTCGATGAGAAATATTTAGACAGGAGGTATATAGATGATATTTCGGTAATTATATCCTGTGTTCTTTGAAAATTATATTCTTGATTTGTAACGCTTAAGGAATGTGTGTATTGTTCCAAATTATGAGTATATTATTTCTGTACTCGATTTTTTTATAACTTTTCGGAATACAAAAAAGTTGGCTTCATTACAATCTCTGATCTAGTTTTCAGCGTATCTGAAAAATACTTTTTTTGTTGCGGTAGGTACAAACATGATGACTTTTACATTTTCTTTCTTCGAACAATCGCAAAGTGATAGTAAATTTAAACAAGATATAATCCACTTACAAGAATATACGAATGATGGTTTAGTGGGTTCGAATCAAGTTTAGATTTTCACACCTAAACCTACATACATTTATTGGATGATAACAATTTATATTTCGTTTAGTCCAATTGTCACTTTTCAGGATTGCCACGAAGTGAAGTTTATTCATATAATATCGAATTATTTGAAGCCGTCTCCTCGAATTTTGACAACAAAATCATGATTTTCGACCCCAAAAACCCCTAGATACCAATTTTCATTCATAAATCAAAAATATCGTCCACCATATTGGATCCTCCAACTTGAATTTTGACAAAAAAATCATAATCTGCCACCCGAAAAAGCTCCAGATAGTAATTTTGAATAGATTCGGATCATAAATGATAGAACACACGTCAGTCATATCGGAGCCGCCATCTTGAATTGTTGAATTTTTGACAACAAAATCATGATCTCAAATACCAAAAACTCCCACATACTAATTATGAATAGAATCGGAGAATTAATCATAAATGTGGTCTGCCATCTTGAGCCGCCATCTTTTTTCCTCGTCAAAATGTCATTTCATTGTTAAACACCTGCAAAATTTCAAGATGATTGAATGACTAAAAGTGGTTCAAAACCCAATAATATAGCACATCAAATAAAAGCTTGTAAAAATATTTCGAATAAAAATTACATATTCGTAAAAAATCGACTGGACCCTTTTGGGGAACAGTTTTCCGGCCCCAAAAGTGTCCCAGTTCGCGCCTGTAGAGAGATCAGAGACATAAGCTCCGCCAAAATCATAATAAAACATGATTGAAATTGCTGTCACAGTCATAGAGAGTCATGCGAATATAATATTTTTACCCCTAGTGATCTGAAGATTTTAATAATAGAATATCACTTTACCGTCAAAGTACGGGAATGAAGTCGAGATAGATACCGCAGTGGGGTACCTAATCAAGGCGATAGCTCCCTCGTACGAAAACAGCTGCCCTCTCAAAGATAGGACAGACAATGCAAGAACGCCCTGGTGGAACTCGGAAATCGAGGACCACCGGAGGAAAACAAGAAAGCTTCTAAACAAGGCGAAAAGAACGCAGGTACCACTCCACTTGGACAACTATAGATCTGCCCAGAGAGAGTACAAAAAGCCATAGTTGACGTGCCTTCTGCGAGAACATTAATACAATGTCCTCAGCAGCAAGTCTCTGCAAAATTATTTCAAAAGATCCGGGAAAGGGAGTGGGTACACTGTCCCTACCTGATGGGAAGGAAACTAGATCAGCGGAGGAGACTTTACAACACCTGATCTACATACACTTCCCTCAATCAGAACTGACCACTTGAGGACGAACCCTATGAGAAAATCTCAGATGGACTACAAAACGGCCTCAAGAGTGGTAACGCATGACAACGTAAGATGGGCTGTAAAATCCTTCTCACCTTTCAAATCACCAGGGGAGGATGGCATATTTCCGGCTCTTCTCCAAGAGGGACTGGATAGCATCATCCTCCTGATCATGAGGATACTTCGATCAATTCTGGCCCTGAGCTACATACCAGTGGCATGGAAAGGCCAGTAAAGATCGTATTCATTCCAAAACCTGGAAAAATCAACTAATCCCAGGCCAAGGCGTACTGACCTATCAGCCTGACATCCTTTCTCATGAAAACGCTCGAAAGGCTGGTAGATCGGCACATCAGAGAACAATCGCTGCAGTGCAACCTACTGCACAAGCAACAATATGCCTACCAAGCAGGAAAGTCCACGGACACAGCTCTCCACCACCTTGTATATAGGATAGAGAGAGTACTGGCCAGTGGAGAGTGCGCAATGGGGGTCTTCATCGACATTGAAGGAGCTTTTGACAATACGTCATTTGAATCTATCTGCCACGCTGCGGCGCGGCACGGAATCGATCCCACCCTTACTAGGTGGATCAAAGATATGCTATCACAACGAGTGGTAACAGCAGAATCAAACGGAAGAACCGTAGCTGCCAAGGTATCAAGGGGGTGTCCACAAGGAGGAGTTTTATTACCCCTATTATGGTGCCTAGTAGTAAACGAGCTTTTCACAGAACTGAATGAGTCAGGACTGTTTACGCAAGCGTATGCAGATGACTTAGTCATGTTGGCTCAAGACCAACCGGTAAACCTGCTAGGAGAAAACATTATGACAGCTCTTGGCAGAGTAGAACAGTGGTGTTCTGCCGGTGGGCTGAGAGTCAACCTGGAAAAAGCGGACTTGGTACTCTTCACCAAGAAACGCAAAATAGGAACTCTTCCAGAGATACTAATCTCAGGAAGACAGCTTCCGTATAAAGGGTCGACCAAACACGTCATCATAGACTCCAAGCTGAGCTGGATCGAACAGATTGAAAATCAAACCAAGAAGGCTACCTGCTTCTACTGGGAATGCAGGGGAGCCTTCGGCAACACGTGGGGCTTGACACCTAAAACCCCACACTGGATATACACGGCGATCATTCGCCCGACACTAACGTACGGATCCATCATTTGGTGAACCGGTGTACCACAAAGGGCAAGTCCAGAAATGAACTTGATAAAGTACAACGACAGGCTTGTCTAGGAATAACAGGTGCCATGAGGACTACGCCTACTAATGCTCTAGAAGTTCTACTAGGACTACCACTTCTACACCTTGAGCATGAAGCCATGCGTGCTGCATACAGTCTCAAAGGCGCAAGTTAGTGGATCGGTACTGAGGCAGAACATGGACACTCAGCTATCTGGAACAGGGCGAAGGAAGGATGTCCAGTCCTATTAATGGAAAGAGACAGTACCCCGCCTGTTCTGGATTTTAGAAAAAGACCCAATATAACCATCCCCACAAGTGAGGAATGGAAAGACAATGTGCCTGACAGACCCCCAAACCCTGGATCAACCTGGTACACAGATGGATCAAGATTTGGGGGAATGTCCGGCGCAGGGGTCTACGAAGAAGGAACAAAGAGAGAAATATCAGTTCCCTTAGGCAAATATGCCTCAGTGTTCCAGGCTGAAGTATATGCTATACTCACCTGGGTCCAGGAAAACTTCGACAATAAAAGTCGAGGGCCTACTGCCATCTACTCGGGCAGCACACCTGCTATTATGGCGTTAGGCGCAAATAGGATTATATCCAAACTGGTGTCCGAGTGTAGAAACGCCATAGAAAGTTTATCGAAAACAAGCAAAGTCAGCCTCATATGGGTCCCGGGACACTCAGTTGTCCCCGGGAATGAGGCAGACAGATTAGCCAAGATAGGATCGGGAAAGACCCCAGTCGGACCTGAACCTATCTTGGGAATACCCAGCAGCCTGGCAATCTCGAATATGGAGGAACTGCTACAAAAGCAGTTCCTTAAAACATGGCAAGAGGCGCCAGGCATGAGGCAATCAAAGCTCCACATAAATGGGTCATCGAAAAAAATGTTTGAGGAAATCCTGTCACTTAACAGACGGGACATCAAGACTGTGACTGGGCTCCTAACGGGACATAATCACCTGAACAGGCACATGGAGCTCATCGGGATCACAGATGATCTCCTATGTAGATGGTGCCTGGAAGATGACGAGACATCGTCGCACATCCTCACTGAGTACCCAGCTTTGGTGCACCAGAGGCAGATCAACCTTGGGAGCATAATTCTGACGTCAAGGAGATTCAGCTGAGGAAGTTGCTGAATTTTGTCAAAGAAATCGGCATGCCCAGCTGATTTTCTCAGAACAAGTGGGCGCACAATGGGCCCAAATAGAGAGGCCTACGTGGACGGGGCTCTTCGGAACCAGCCCACCATGTGCGAAGTAGAAGAAGAAGAATAGAATATCATCGTTTGTAGAAAGTATATTTATTAAGTTTCTGCATTCACAAGAAAATAGTTAAATTCATTTGTCAACGCAGCCATAAAATAATATTTTATAAAACTGCGCACTGAACTGATTTACAACGATCATTGTTTCCGGCGGTGGTCAGCCACAATGTTGGCCGACTCTGGGGACAATATCACTAACATTAAAAGGCACGGTGGATGGAAAACTGCGTCTGTGGCAGGATCATACATCGAGAATTCGCTCGAAAATAAGAAGGAGATTGTTAATCATATTCTAAAAAAACATTCCAACTCGCGAAGCAGCACCCTCACCTGTCGATAGTTCAGCGAAAAGTACCACTTTCCGCACTTGTTAGGTAAATAACTATTCTGTACACGCTCCACAGAATGCAACTTTACCAGACTAGGCCGGTAAAGTCGTCATGGCAACACTTTATCGGACTATTTTATTCAGAAAAATTATTATTATTACCCTAAAAACGTTTCAGGAGATGGAATAAATATAGATTATTTGAAATTTTGTAGTGACAGCACATGTTGTCTCGAAATATTCTTTTGGAATTATTATTTCATGAAAAATAACATAATATTGACAAGTATTTGACAAATGTGTCATTGTAAACAATCGCTTGCTAGATTTTTGCACAATTTCCTTACACTACCGTATGGATGGTAATTGAAAATGTATACATGGCGAGGAAATATGTGTGGCATTTCTGTTCTGTTTATTTGGAAAGCTAATACAAAAAATGTTGTGTGCAACACCTACGCAAATGGCTTTAGCGGACATCATCTTCTTATTCGTCCGCTAAAGCCTCACTTTGCGCACTTGTTACATAAACTACTATTTACAAAAAAACACGATTGTGGGAAAAAAGTTTGTTTTTACTTTCAGGTAGCAACAATTATTGGATTAGCCGGTGCGTGTACACGGGAAGAACCAACAAAAATGTAAATTGATCATTAAACGACAAGGAAGACATGTTGCTTGTGAAATAACTGGATTCCAAAACACACATTTTGTTATAACTGGGCAAGAAAATTTGGTATTGCATTGGAAATATTTATCTTTACCGTCTTCCCATATTCCACACAACAGCCTGTTGGTGTCCACATTTTTGGAAATTTATGACTAAGGATTGTAGAATTTTAATAACCCAATCGACGACGTTATTTGCTGATAATGGTAAAAATATCACGAATTTGAAGAAACAAGGTGGCTGGTAGTCTCCCATTGTCGCTGAAGTATATATAGTCTGATTTGATTGATAATATGAACAGGATGTTCATAAAATCAGATGTGGAAACATTTGCGACTGAGAGATAAACTTTAATCACTATCTTAAGAGTTTGAAATTATGCCCAGAAAGAAAATTTTCCACTTTGTCAATGTAATTTGACATTTAGAAACTGAAATATTGCCTTTCTCAGTTTTTGAACTATAAGATTGTAATCTTTGATTGTGGTTCCAATTTTTCTGAGAATAAAAAGTAAGTGTTTGTGACTGTGATTATTGAATTTATGTTTGTTACGTTTTACTTGATACAGGAAATTTTGAATATAATTACGAATGAATATATAAAACGGAAGATTCCCCTCGAAAACTAAATAGAACTTTCCCAATATCTTTTTTCTCAAATGTCGTTCGTTGAGAAATACAATATGAATATGAAAAATTGAAAGTATTTTGTATTCATAACTTCCACAGTTTTGAAAATTTCTCAATTACAGTCGAAGGAATGTTTTTGTTCAATAAGTGCTTTATTTTGAAAAAAAAAACATTTTCAGTTGCCACCAGTGGCGAACAAGGGGGGTATCATTCTCCCTTATTTTTTACGCCACTGTTGAAATCAGAAAAATCATAAATTTTTCGCACTCCTCATTTAATTTTGAGTAAAAAATGTTTACTTCTTTGAATACGGAAAAACCAACCGTTTTCAAAATAATTGCGCTTTTATGAATACAAACATACTAGTAACGAAAAAATTGTTCGGCTGAAGTGAATTTTAGAAACCTAATTACTGTTTCACATTACAACTGGATATTCTACCAAAAAAATTAATGACACTTTCATATGAATTTTTTTCAAAAAGCACCTTTCTTACAGAGGTACAGGGTGTTGAAACTGGAAAATAAAAGACATGGTTTCTCATAACTACCATAGATTTCAAAAAAATTCAATCAAATTTGCGGGAGATGTTTTCCTTCAATGAGTGCTCTATTTTGAAAACAAAATCAGTTGACACAGTAGCGTACAAGAAGAGTGACATGGCAATTTCTTGAAAATAAAAATAGAAGACTATACCTATAATATATTTATTGAACAATTTCTTCAAAATCCTTTTATCTAATAAACTGTTCGAAGTGTCTACCATTGTTTTGGATACAAGCTCTTACCCTTTTGAGGAAATTGAATTTGAGTGTTCCTTAGAACATTTTCATTTAGCTGCATCCTTTCCATGTTTTCCTGAATTCTCTCTCGCAACTCCTCTATTGTGTGTATAGGTCTTGAATAAACTTTCTGTTTTAATTCTCCCCTAACATAAAAATCTAGTGGATTTAAGTCTGGACATCGGGGAGGCCAACTCTGCCGCGACTAATCCACCTGTTATTGAAATGAAGATGTAGCCATTCCCTCACTGGCACCTCAAAAATGCATTTCCGTTTGAAATAATTGAGTGGGAATTCAATGCAAAATCTGTTTTATTAATAATAATACAATAAAAAAATCGTAAACATGTATTTATAATCAAAATTTATTTTTGAAAGGATTATACACTTTTTACTAATCAGGTGGATACGGTTTTAATGTTTCTTTAGCTATTTGGAGATTTTCCGATTAGAATATATTTATATGGGAGTGTTCTCTATACCAAATTGCTATTTTGATTAGGTGTGGCGACCCTGTCATCATTATTATTGTTCTCATTGAAAAGACAATGTTGAGGATTATACAAGTTTTTCCTCTGTTGGTGGTTGAACAAAATCTTATTTATTAATTTGTTTAGTATATCTATTGAATATAAAACTATGGATGAGATGATGGCAGCTATATTAAAATTTTTGAACGGAAATAAAAATTTTTTGAATGGCAAACTTTGTCTTTGTCGTTTGTTTTGAACATGGAATTCGGGACATATAATTAATGTTTTTACCTATCACTTTTTCTTCTTCATAATTTTACATTCAGCTGATGATGAACCTATAGAAACATGTACTAATCAATGGTTTTTTACCTATCCACCATCACATAACTAATCGATTGCGATACTAAATTGTGGAGATGACTTTGAGTTTTTCTACTTCATAAAATTATATTAACAAAAGCTTTGAATGGCACAGAAAAAAGAGTAAAGATGATGTGAACGTATGATCAAGTGGGAGTGATGAATTGGTGAGTAATTTAGTGGAAAAACCAACATTCTTAGGTAAGGTTGAATTATTTAAATTCAAAATTGAATTTTCGAAAAAAAAAATATAAGATTTGTCATACAAAGCAACCCATATAAAATTAATCATGCGAATCATTTTGTATGGGTTGCTTTGTATTATTTTCCAAGCAAAAACTAATGATATAATTTTGACATTTTTGATTCGATACAAGTAGAATACAATTCTCGATTAAATTATTATTAAACATTTCAAATCCCTGTGATATTCAGAAGGTTGGCGCAAAAATAATTTTCGATTACGTTAATTCAGCAATTCTCCACAACTCATTTTCATGTTGAGTGCTGGGTGTGTTTTTTTGGTGTTTCAATTATTATTTTTTTACAACGAAGAACTATTTTAATTAAATATAATTAATTTATCTTAGCATATGAACTTGAAAAAACAGAACCCGTTTCACTACGTCTATGCATTAGCGCAACAGGAACCCCCATGACACAATTTCTCTACGGCTGTACGTCTGCACAAAAAACACCACCCTATCGTTGAACGGAATCTATTATCCCCGAAAATAATAACATTATTTTAATGGATCAATATTCCAGCTTTCCCATTGAGTCGACGAAGAAGTAACAATGGCGCTGGCGGTGTTCAATTCCAATTACTGAATAGTTGAAGTGCAAATTGAAAGTATAACATGTGGAATTAACGAGGGGTAGCGTAACGTTATGCAACGACACCCTCCGCACTTGGAGCCAATCAGTCGAGCAGACACGCCCTTGACTTCGGAAGGGTCCTTCCGAAGGACTCATGCTGAAATCCTGATGCTTGGATCACTGGCTGGGTTTAGGGTATAAAAAACATCGGCTAGGACGAAGATGATATTATATGAAAGTCCGTTATGTGTTTTTAGTGTCACGTACAAAACGTGAGAACGGCGCGCTCACTCCGGTGTCTGTTCGATTGTATGTCACAACTTTTTTTGGCTGGTAGAAATTCTTGATGAACTCTATTTACTGGTTCTTCCTTTCCATTTACTGGTCCTTCCATTCCTTATCTGGAGAGTAAGACTTCCGTAAAAAACCGCTTACCCACTGAAACTCATACTTAATACTGATATCATAGGCTCTAATTCAAACTGTAAAATTTGGTCCAACAAAATCTAATAAAAATATACAGGGTGATTCAAAAGTACTTTGTCAAACTACAAGGTGATTCCTCACAATATTCTAATATGAATTGTCCAAATAAATATATGTCCGGAAACTCTTCGTTTCCAAGATACAGGGTGTTGAAGTTTTATTTTTATTTTCGTTTTTTTTAAGTAACTTTCGAAATACTGACCTTAATTGAACGAACATTGGTATTGAGAGGTGTTTTGAGGTGTCGACTTCGAACCTGATCTTATTACAAAATGATGATATCATAGGCTCTAATTCAAACTGTAAAATAGTAAAATTTGGTCCAACTAAATCTAATAAAAATATACAGGGTGATTCAAAAGTACTTCGACAAACTTCAGCTGGTGATTCCTCACAATATTCTAATATGCATTGTCCAAATAAATATATGTCCGGAAACGCTTCGTTTCCAAGATACAGGGTGTTGAAATTTTATTTTTATTTTCGTTTTTTTCAAGTAACTTTTGAAATACTGACCTTAATTGAACGAAAATTGGTATTGAGAGGTTTTTTGAGGTGTCGACTTCGAACCTGATTTTATTATTGCTCCTACTCGTAGGGGGCGCCACCTAGACGTCTTTTTCTTTTTTGAAGATTCATAACTTTTTTGAGGGTACTTCTAGCACATTTTTCGGTAAAAAAATAAATTCCTCTATCATATCTAAGTAAAAAAGCTACCCTTGTTACAAGTCGCTATAAGCAACCGTTTTCTAGAAATTTTAAAACACTTATTTTGAAAACATGGATTATTTAAACAATAATGCTCATTTAGCCGATATGCATTTTGTTTATGGCCTTGCGGATGGCAATGCGCGCGAAGCAAGACGTATTTACCAGGAGCAAATTCCTAAGCGAGTACTGCCTTCAGCTCCAACATTCACCAGTCTCCACCGTCGTTTGGCAGAAACAGGTAGCTTCAAGAGGGCAGCTGATATTATTGGAAGACCACGAGCAGTCCGAACCCCAGAATTGGAGAAAGCTGTTTTGAACGCTCTCGAGGAGAATCCAGAAACAAGTACAATAATAATTTCTGAAGCTCTCAATTCTACTCAGTCCACAATTTGGAGAATTATCCACGATCAACAATTTTATCCATACCATATTCAAAGGGTACAAGCTCTTTTGCCACGAGACTTTCCCCAACGCATTACTATGTGTCAGTGGTTTTTGAGAAAATTGGCTAGAAATCCTCAATTTTCAAGGTATGTACTCTTCAGGGACGAGGAAAACTTCTCCCGAAATGCTATCACAAACTTTCATAACAACCATGTTTGGGCTCTGGAAAATCCGCGCGCAGTTAGTGAAAGACATTATCAGTATCAATTTTTTTTTACGTAGATATGATAGAGGAATTGATTTTTTTACTGAAAAATGTGCTAGAAGTACGCTTAAAAAAGTAATGAATCCTCAAAAAATAAAAAGACGTGTAGGTGACGCCCCTACGAGTAAGAGCAATAATAATAATAAAATATCAGGTTCGAATACGACACCTCAAAAAACCTCTCAATACCAATTTTCGTTCAAGGACGGTATTTCGAAAGTTATTTAAAAAAAAACAAAATAAAAAAAACTTTGACACCCTGTACCTTGGAAACGAAGCGTTTCCGGACATATTTTTATTTGGACAATTCATATTAGAATATTGTGAGGAATCACCTACCGAAGTTTGTCAAAGTACTTTTGAATCACGCTGTATATCAGGCCACTCTTCAGCTGAATTCGTCAACTTATTCTGAGGTACTCAATAATGGTTACTTATTAGTCGGTCTAGACCTTTGCAAGGTCTATGACGCCATTGAAATCTCACGATGTTTTAATCATTCTAAAACTACCTGTAAACTTACCTTATCATGTCCGAACTGCGGAGGGCAACATGAAAAGAATGTACGCGATTCTAATATTCTAAAATGCACCAACTGTCTCAAACTTAATAAATCAAAAAAATCTAACTTTCCTGTTGATCATGGAGCCTGGGACCATCAGAATTGCCAGTCATACTCAAATTTGGTGAACAAATAAAAATTAGATTTGGGACTAAACGGTCAATAGCAACAAATTTCAGACCTAATAATGAATCCACTTCTTTGACAAATCAGTTTACAAAGTCTATCAAAATTAATGAAATTTCCATATAATATCAAAATATTAGGGATTTGAATACTGAACTATATGAACTATATGATAACCTGAATACTTGCTGCTATGACCTGGTAGCACTCACTGAGACATGGCTGGGATCAAATGTTCTGGATAATGAAATCTCTAAGGACACATTCAACATTTTCAGATCTGGCCGTAACTTTCAAGCCCTGAACCGTTCTCGGGGCGGGGGAGTTGTCTTGGCAGTTCATTCTCAGCTCAGTGCAACCAATCTCAATTTAAGTGATAGCGCATTCAAGGATTTAATAATATATTGACATAGTTGGCGTGAAAAAATTATATTATCACCAGCACATATACGTTTTTGTTATATATATTCCGCCAAATAATTCAACTGAATATTACAATTCAGTATTTAAAGCCTTTTCTTCAGTAGATTACACTGGTCTGCAGAAAAAAAAAGTTTTTCTCCTCATTGTTTTCATACATGATAACATCATATTTGGTGCTCTAAACACGGAATTTAACATGCTAATAAATACAGCACATAGATTTTAAATACAATGTCCATTTAATTAAAAAACGATATTATCACAGTAACAACAATTACAAAAAAGTGAAAAAAGACTACGGTCTAAAGTTTTACAACGAAAAATGCTAATTTTACAGTCACAAGTTATAGAAATATTAGTATATTCATCGCATTATGGTAATATAATTCAAGTTATTTTGTAATTTTTTTTCTTTTCATCGTTTTCATCGAAGTTTTTCGGCGAATCGATCAACAAAAATCAGCAAGCATTGCTGCTGACCATTTTCCATTGTATAGCGTCTTTCAATATGCATAATATCCTGATGAAACCTTTCACCATGCTCATCTGATACAGCACCGAGATTTTCCGGAAAGAAATCTAAATGCGAGTTCAAAAAATGAATTTTTGTAACCTAAAATGAAATGGAATTCATTTAAAAAAAACTATCTTATATTTATTATCTCTGTTCATAAAAAAATGGATAACCTACACATAAAATACTTAATATGAATTTTGTGCAAAACTTACTAAAGTATTTGATATAGAACGTAAACAATTAAAAGACAAGTTTTCAACTAACTGTTGTCACAGTGTATACTGCGCAGGCGCATATGTACTACCATAGAAATCACTTCCGGCACTTTTTTTCTTTCTCTTACGACTAGCAAAAACCTATTTCGTATACCTACATTGTTTATAATTATAATGTTAACGCATAAAACGAATTAAAAAAAACCTAAATTTACGATATTTTGGAAAAAAATTCATATCGAAAAGTCTAGACGTGATAGAAAAAATTGGCCGTAGGGAACAGATTCAGAGCATCAAACTCTTCATATTTATGACATAATTTTTTGAAGGATGATTTTGTTGCAGACCAATGTTATTTGTTTCACTCGGAAGTTCTGATTATTGGAGATTTCAACATTCCCAGTTACTTTGATGATAAACTAAAAGATACATTCCCTCCAACTACACATGCTTTTCAAAATGTCTGCTCCTTCTTGGACTTTGAACAATCGAATGATCTTAGGAATGCTAACAACAGGATTCTTGACCTTATTCTATCAAATTGTTCTTGTGTTGTAGAGAAAGCACACGATATTTTAATTAATGAAGACTCTCATCATCCACCAATCGATAAATTCTGCAATTTGACAAATAATGTAAAGAAAAATCGAAATGAACCTTTTCATATCTCATTTCCCAATTTCAGCAAAGCTGACTTTCCAAATCTTTGTAAGGACTTCCTTGAATGCGACTGGTCCTTTTTGGATCAATATTCAGATCCAAATACTGCTTGCGGTGCCTTTTATGACAAAGTGAACTCTATTGTGGAGCTGAATGTGCCAAAAAGGATCAGAACTACTCGCAGTTATCCACCTTGGTACAACTCAGCCCTAATCAGTGACAAAACGTCTTAAACATAGATTTTTGGAAAAGGTTCAGAAATTCTGGCGATGAAAAGGATCTCGATAAATTCAAAAGATTTTGCAGAGATATTAAGTCCAACATTATAAAACTGCATCGTGATCATATTATCTATGTAGAGGAAAGTTTCACCTCTAAGCCCTCGGCATTATGGAATTACATGAACTTCAAAAAAAGGAATGCCACCCCACCATCTAGCTTCAACTTCAACCAACAAACCCTATCTGAGTCGCAAGACATCTCTAATGCATTTGCCCAATTTTTTCAGCAGTCTTATGCAACTCCCAAATTTATCACTTTTCCTGGCTCATTAAATAATCATCCTTCGTTGGTAAGAAATGAAGTGACTGAAGAGCAAGTATTAGTCTGATTAAAAAAATTAAAACCAAAATTAACTAGTGGACCTCCTTTGTTTTACGAGATTGCGCAGCTGCCTTCGTACATTATTCAATTTATGTCTTTCAACTAATACATTTCCTACACGATGGAAAGAATCTAAAATCATACCGGTCTACAAGAAGGGGCCTAAATCAGACATTTGCAACTACCGCCCTATAGTAATTATAACTAATTTTTCAAAAACCTTTGAGATCCTACTTTATGATGACATTTATACGCATGTAAAGAATCAAATCACCCCTAGTCAACATGGTTTTTTCAAAGGAAGGTCAACGATAACAAATTTAATTTGTATCACGGAGCAATTATCTGATACTATCGATGGAAGCTCTCAATGTGATATAATTTATACGGATTTCTCGAAGGCCTTCAATAGGCTTGATCATGGAATTCTTCACAAACTGTCGAATTTTGGACTAACTCCAAATCTCACATCTTTATTTCAATCCTACCTTCATATCGTGAGAAGCATGTCAGTTTCCATGGTCAAAAGTCTATTGAAGTCCTCCCCACGTCAGGTGTCCCCCAAGGGTCTAACCTCGGGCAATTATTTTTCAGTATGTTTATTAATGACATTGTAGCTACTCTCCGTCGCTCACTTACTGTATCCCGATGATCTTAAGATATACCATGAAACTATCACCACAGAAGACTGTACTCTTCTCCAAGATAATCTAGATCGCCTCAATCTCTGCTGCATCGAGAATAGCTTATTACTTAATGTTTCTAAATGCCAGGTTATGTCTTTCACCGCCAAGCTGAATCCAATTCTTCACAATTATAAACTTGACAATGTCGTATTGAAAAGACCCGACACTTCCAAAGATCTAGGAGTAACATTCGACAAAAAACTCTCTTTTGCAAAACATATCGAGCTAGTCACCAAAAAAACATATAGATCGTTAGTATTCATAATCAGAGTGTCAAAAGATTTTGGAAGGAATGAGAAAACTCTTCTGCAATTATATTTTAGATTTGCTAGATCAAATTCTGAGTATGCATCAATTGTTTGGGCACCATATTATCAGGTATATATATATATATATATATATATATATATATATATATATATATATATATATATATATATATATATCTAATTTAGAAAATATCTAACGAAAAGTATCTATGTTTCAAACTTGATGGCAACTACCCAGACGTAGGTTATCCACATGAACAACTAATTTCTAGATTTTCAGTCGATTCACTTGAATCTCGTCGAAATAGGTCACATGTTATATTCCTTTTCAATCTTAATCACAACAATTCGGAGGGTAGCTGCATTTTGCTTATATTAAAGTTTCATATTCCTAGACTCACATCTCGGAGAAACAATACTTTCTATCTTCCACTTTTTCTACACCAATGTCAAATTAAATGCACCTGTTTATAAGATGTGCAATACATATGATAAGATGAATAAAACCATTGACATTTTTTGTTGCAGTGTGGCCTCCATAAAAAAACTGGACTGATCTCTTTTTGTCCAATGATTTATATTAATGGATATAGCTAACATGTTGAATAGTTCATACTGTATATTCCTATTCTGTAATTGGATCTTGTATCTGTTGAATAGTGTAATAAAAAAAAACTTTTTTTCCCGAAAAAATCCTAGATTATCGTGCAGAAATACTTCAGGCTCTCCTGGCAGTCCTGTTATAGTCTACCTTTTTCTTTTCGTTGGAGGTTTCGATTCTCCTGCTACTTACACTTCATGAGTTCTCGTAGAAATTTTCGTCCTTGGCCCAAATTGTCGAGGCCCCCATCATAACGGTGATCAAATTATCTGGGGTTATAGTAAATTCAGCTTCTAATTCAAAATTATGTCTATCTTGGTGTCACAAAAATAGTGTGTTGGGGAGCCGTCTATTTCTGGGATTACCTTGTCATTTGTTGATTTGTTTATTCTGAAAGATATAGGACTTGAAGGAGCCAAGAGTCATGAAATAGTCTAACGTTTTGAATTTGCTTTAAAGCCAAGTTTGGAATTATAGACCAATCAATAGAGCAGAAAATTGCTCATTCTGTGACGAAAATAGTACCAGGAATCCGACTGTGCCATCATACGGGAGACGATCGGTAGTTATATCCTACTATATTTCCTACTCGCAACTATCATTGCTTACTGACATGTATTTTTGGGTAACCTTCCACAGTCTGAAAATGAAAGTATAATCAGGAAAATCTATACAAGTGTAGAAAGGGCAAAATGGTTCCAACGTTAGAAATGATCACTGCCATCGAAGCAACAGCCCAACGTTTACCACCTGAAAAAGCAGGTGATTAGAGATCTGACTGCAAAAACGTACTAACACAGCCGTATCATCCAAGAAGTAATTTAAACAAATACGAAAGAGGTGCATTGAGATATTTTCGATAAAGGTAACGCCACAGTCATCATGAACACTAATGATTATGAGGACAAACTAATACAAATGATCTCAAACACCACATATCACACACTCAATCAAGACACTACCATATCAGTAAAAGAAGTATACAAAAAACTAAATATAAATCCAATCCCATCAATAGAAAGCAAAATATACCGAACTTTAGCTGAACACGAAAACATACTGCCGAAAACAGAACGCAGAGACCTAATATCACACCACAGCAAACCCCCACATTTTTTTGGATTACCAAAAATACTCAAATCATTTCATCCTCTATGTCCTATTGTAAGTTCCATTGGATCTCCTTCACAAAAACTCGCTAGATACCTACTCAACATTCTGAAACCACTATCTGGAAATGGAAATTGTTTCATAAGGAATATCCCTCACTTTTTGGAGAAATTGAATGAATTACAAATTCAAGGAGGAGATCTCCTAGTAAGTTTTGATGTCGAAAGTTTGTTTACTAATGTCCCTATTGATAAAACTCTGGAAATCGTGAAAGAAAGATTAGATAATGACACATCACTGAAGACAAGAACAAAACTGGATGTCAGTGCCATCATAGAATTACTCAAACTATGCACAAAAAAAAACATATTTCCATTTCAAGAACGAATTTTATCAACAATAGGTTGGTATGGGTTCTCCTTTGTCACCCATTTTAAGTAACATATTCATGGAACACTTTGAAGAATCCTTCGTTGAAACATTCCACAATTGTCCAAAAATATGGTGGAGATACGTGGATGATGTTTTCGCTATCTGGAATCGAAGTGAAGAAAAATTAAAAAATTTCTTGGATCATATAAACGGTCAAGAACCGACGATTAAATTCACGTAAGAATCAGAACAAAACAACCAACTTCCCTTTTTAGATGTCACGATCCAAAAATCATCATCCCGAATGGAAACATCTGTACACAGAAAGAAAACACATACCAATCGATATCTACACTACAACTCAAACCATCATGCCAGTGTGAAAAAAAGGCATAGTTAAATGTTTCCATAATCGAGCCCAAACAGTTTGCAATGCCAACCAGAATCTACAGGAAGAAATAAACTTCATAAAATATGTTCTCAAGGAAAATGCATATCCGGATTAGTTTGTGGAAAAAACAATCACTGACATTGAAAACAAAAATCCACCGAACAACCAATTAACACAACCAACAGGAGTACTCCCACCACCTTCACATTTCACAACCAACAGAATACCTTATGCCCCCGGATTATCTGGGAAGATCAAACGGATTGGACATAGGTATGATGTGAGAACATCATTTAGAACAAACTGAGATCTATACTAACACAAACAAAACTAAAAAACCCGGAAGAAAGTACCAAAACCCGTGTTTACAACAGACCATCAGAAGTGCGCCAAAGTGGACATCAGAGTTACATCAGAAATCGACAAATAACCGGATCAAAAATTGCGATTCAATGGCGATCATATGATTGAATGGAATAGGACAAAAATCTTGATGAAAGAATCACATCAAGAGAGGAGAAAATTGAAAGAAACGGCCTGTATTCTTCTTTCCAATAACAACTGCTTTTCAACAAATTCTGTTGAAATGGACGATACATGGTTACCTCTACTCAGAGAGGAAGTGAGATATGGTAGAATGCTAATAAACTGATCTGAACAACACCCCATATATCAAATAAGCAATACGTCACTCTCAAATTTTTTTGGCAGATCCAATTGACATTCGTCATTTGGGCCTGTATTCTTTTTTCCAGTAACTCCTG
>JAFIRS010006710.1:0-33271 GCA_018342105.1 Gonioctena quinquepunctata | reverse complement strand
CTGAAGTCGAATCTCAAAGTCGATGAAACCCAATGTCAAAACTCAATGAAAAATCTCAACATCAAAACTCAAGGTCAAATATCAAAGTCAAAACCTAATGTTATGAATCTCAAGGTCATATTCAAGGTCAAAACTGAAGTCGAATCTCAAAGTCGACCAAACCCAATATCAAAACTCAATGACAAATCTCAAAGTCAAATCTCAAGGTCAAACACACACACACTGCACACCTGCAACCATTCAAGGTCACACGTGACGTCATAGTGGTGGGGGGGAGACCCAGAACCGGCTTAAATCTCCTACTCACACGAGCAAAACATAATGAACAAATAGCAATTCCAATGTTCAAAAAAGATTCGTCGCTAAGATTTGTGAATTATTTGGCACCAAAAGTTTTTAATATACTCCCTCTAGAAATAAGAACATCTAGCACTGTGAGACTATTCAATAAGAATTGTAAAAAATATATTTGTACAAACTACAATAAGTTTGAAGCTTTGTTATGAAAGCAATTTGTAAGCTTGAGAGATACTCAACAAATTTTAGGTTAAGTATTTTTGTTACCGATTATCATTTACACATTAGAATATATTATAATTATAAAACCAAACAAACACTTATAACCAGATACTCGACCTATATGTTAAATTACAATATTTAGTTGATCGTTACTTGCACATACAAGTGTTATACACTTAGGTGCAAAAAAATAAAATAAATGCAACTTATTATTTCCATAGTTTTTAAAGATATGTTGTAACTGTATATTATGTGAGCAATAAATGAATAAAAAATAAAAAAAAAACTTCTGAATCTTTGTGGTTTTTGTGTAAGTGTTTTGCTTTTCAGAGGCGCTGAAGTAATTCATAACGCAATTCGAAGACTACTGGAATATTATTATAGAACATTTCTATGGTTTTTAAGAATATATGATCCAGGCAAGATTTTTCGTTGCCTATTTCCCTAGTTGATCAAACAGTTGAAACCTTCTTCCCCCATGACGTTCAGATACTCATGTACAATGGTATCGTTTTCATTCAAAATATTGATATTAATATCATCTGTTATCATGTGTACGTCTGGGATTGGGCACGATTTAAGGTAATCTGATAGGTCATTTATAAATTTTTGTTCAGATGTTGGACACGGTCTATAAATACCGTTGACTAATATTAGTTTATTGTTTATGATGGTGAACATATTTATTTAACCGAGTTTCACCACAGTGCATATACAACTGGGACACTCATTTTGCTTGAATGAACCTTCATTATAAAATTGTTGGTAAAGTTTAATCATTTTCAATTTCAGAAGCTGTTTTTATAGGGAGCAAATCAAAAACTCACTTCGCTAACACGAGCGTATATGCCAAGAAACCGAAAAATAAATTGTTCTACTCGTAAACATTCTCTGTCGGCGAACCGAAGATCAAAAGAAGATCTAAAGAGCCGATAGTCAACGTGGGTTTGAGAGACAGCTGTTTGAGTGACCGCAAGCCAATGATAATGCTTGTAGATGTGTCTATACGTTGAAACTGATAAATCACCAGTTTCAGGAGGTCTGAGAAAATGAAAGTCAGTAGCGTCTCTGGTCTGGAATCGAAATAGGTTTTAAAATATTCTATAGCTGTGTTGTGTTTTGATGGAAAATATGGCTTTTTTTTTAATCATGGGAAAATGAAATTATGATGCTCCGATTGCCTATTAATACATACTTCCTCGTTTATGGCATGCTTCTTTATTTTTACGTATTTTTAAAATATTTAAATATCTAAATAAAATGAGTTATCTCCGCCTCTGCTGCTCAAAGGATTGCGCCTCAAGACTGGGAAACTTGTTTTTTATGCTTCTGCAATTGATAATGGATGAACTCTACCCAGCAAGATTAATAAGGGATATATCTGGTATATTTTATTACTAATATTTAAAGACAGAAATATTGGGTAATGATTGGTGATATTAGAATTTATTATTATTTGATGTTGTTGGTGTTACTGTGGTATATGCTTTTATGTGTGAGTCAAAAGTGTAGGACGTCGGTTTATACATGTATTTCTTTGATAATATATTTTCTTTGTTCAAAATGTCATAGTTGTAATTGCCTATAGTCATATCAATATTATCTAGTTTTATGTTACTTAGAAAATTGTTGAGTTCGTCTATGAAATCATTATCAGTAATTGAAGGTGATCTGTAGCAAGGCATAATATTAAATTCTGTTATTTAAAATGAAAGTTATGGTACTTACTGTTGCTTTAGTTACTGAAAGAATTGTATGTGTTACCTTATAGTTTATATTTTCAATACGTTCGCTACCAAGATCTTAAAATTTTGAATACCGAGTGACCACAAAAAAAAATCATAAAATATTATATTGCTAATGGCTCATATTCGAGAAGACGCACAGTGGTCCCAAATCCCAAATCGCTGGCCAAAAATCGAAAAATAAAGTTTATATTTAAGGAATTCCAACTGTTGGGCTAGGTAGATGGGTATTTCCCACGTCCCTTCCAGGGTCGGGAAGTGGCAGGTGTTATATATAGCCGTATAAATTCTCGTGCCTGCGGCGAAAAAAAGTTATGTTTACAACGAGTAAAGTTAATAATTCAACATAATTCAGCGACCAATCAAGTGTCACGTTATTCTTTATACTCTTGAGTAATACACCACCAGAAATCAGCTGCTCCAATTTGCCCCTTTGCTTACGGTGAATTTTCTTTCCGGATGTATGCACGCTCTAACTTTCGCAAATTTTGATATATCAGGCTAATTTTTTTCATACAAATAGGCTAAGGGATAAGGACGGTTGGTATTGAATTTGAAAAGAATCGCTTAAGGGGTTTGCATTTTTCAAAATTTTGAAATATTCAAAAATCGTTGGTGGTCCGCCATCTTGTTTTTGGAAAACTTGACTTTACATTCGTGTTCATCGAGTACTGAATTTCGTAGCGACTGATTCGAATTTGGAAGAAATGGTCCGCCATCTTGTTTTTGAAAAATTTTACTTCAGATTCGTGTTGAGCGGCTCCAAAAACCCCCAAGTACCAAATTTCGTAGCGATGATTAATTTGGAAGAAATGGTCCGCCTTTTTGGCCCCATCTTGTTTTTGTAAAACTTGACTTCAGATTCGTGTTCATCGATCTCAAAAATCTCCAAGTACTAAATTTCGTAGCGATTGATTCGAATTTGGAAGAAATGGTTCGCCATCTTGTTTTTGAAAAATTTGACTTCCGATTCGTGTTCAGCGACTTCAAAACCCCCCGAGTACCAAATTTCGTAGCGATTCAACAACACCTTCTATATTTGGCCAGCCATTTGGGATTTGGAACCACTGTGCGGCGGTCCAGCAGAAAATCGTGAGTTGCTCATATTTGGGACGCTTGGTAGCGAACGTGTTAATAAATATGAGTAATCCACATTGATAGCATTGTCATTGAAGAGTAAGTAAGTAAGTAGTTTATTTAAATAGGAATCCCTAATATACACTAGTAAAAACATTTAACTTATTCAAAGTACATTCACTTAAAATTTGTACAATCTTTATATGGCCATAAGACCAACACTTCTATTAATATGTAAGTATCTATATAAAAGAATTACATCAGTAAAGTATTTAAAATTTAAAATCAAGAAGAATTCACATGAATATATATCTTACATGAATATAGAACTAATATTGTCTTCCTCCTAAACAACATTGGGTTGATTTCTGATGTGTTCAATTAGTTTGTGTTACATTGTTACTGACCTTGCATTTTTTATCATTTGTGGAAGTCTATTATAAGATTCTAAACCTTTAAAGAACAGAGAATTCATGGCCATTTTCAGATTTGTTCTATTTATATGGAAATCTACCCTATTTCTAGTGGCATAATTGTGGATGTTCTGATTCAAAATAACAAATTCGTTGAAATACTCAGGTTGACCTCCCTGGGTTATCTTGAAGATGAATGTCATAGTCCTATAATACAATCTGCTCGTAACTGGTAACCATTTCAGTGCATCCAGCATTAAAGCTATAGGTGTTAATTTATTACATCCCAGAATTATCTTCATCCCTCTATTTTGCATTTTTTGTAATTGAGATTTTTCATTCAAATTGAGTAAGTATAATAATGAGCAGCAATAATCAAAATGTTGCTGAATGATGCAATTATAGCAAGTAATTCGAGAGTTTATGGAGAGCTGACTAGATATTCTTGGAAAAAAAATAATTTTTTTTGATATTTTATTTTTGATGTACTGGGCATGCTTATGAAAATTCAGATTATCATCTACAATGAATCCAAGGTATTTGAATTCAGTTATAATTTGTAGTTTAGTATTTTCTATTTTTATTTCGATGTCATTAATGTTTATTTGATCATATTTATAATTATTCGCTATTATCATTGCATTCGTTTTTTGAGCATTCAATTTCAGTTTGTTCATTTTCAAAAATGTTTCCAATATTTTCAATGTATTATTCATTTTTGTAATAGCTGTATTTAGATCGATATCACTTTCAGAAATTAGTGTGTCATCTGCAAATAGGTTTATGAATTCACACTCTGTATTACTCAAGCCTATGTCATTCAAATACAAAATGAATAAGAGCGGCCCCAACACACTGCCCTGCGGTACTCCCGATTGAATTGTTATTTCCTCTGAAACTGAATCACCCACTTTGGTCCGCTGCCTTCTATTACCCAAATAACTCCTAAACCATCCCCTTCACCATCGAAACCCAATATTTCCAACTTTTTTAACAAAATGCTTCTATCGATAGTTTCAAAATCAACAAAAACAGCCACAATATACTTTCCCTGATCCATATTTTTTTCCATTTGGAAATAGTCAGTTGCAATGATGTTTCACATGAGTGTTTTTTCCTGAAAGCTGATTGATTCAACATGATTATTTTATTGAGATCTAAAAATTCTTCAACTTGTCTATACACTGCTATTTCTAAAATATTTTCCAGCCCGGGCAATGTATTAACAGGACGAAAATTTATCGCTTCTATTGTGTTCGTAATTTTTGGTATCGGTGTTACTGTTGTTAATTTTAATTTCTCCGGGAATGTACCAGTTTGTAGTGAGACATTAATGAAGTTTAGAATTGCATTGCCTATAATATAAAAAGTGCCCTTGATGAATTTTATACTCAATATTTTATTATTGTTTTTGTTCGATATGCTAGATACAATGTTCTCCATTCATTTATATTCAAAGTTTTGAATTTCGACATTTGAATTTGACTTTTTCTTTCTTTGTTTTCAATCCATGTTTGATTTTGTATACTTTCAACAATATCTCTTATACTCTCCACAAAATATATATTTTTTTAAATATTATTTTTTCAAAATTCGTTTTTTTCTCACATTTTATAAGTTGCTTCAAATTTTTCCACATTTGTTTAGCATCGTACCTATACTTATCAATTTGATTCTCATAGTATATAGTTTTTTTTATTGTCAATGTATTTACAAAGTGATTTCTATAATATTTATACCTCTCCCAATATTCAGTTTTATCAGCATCCGTTTTTTAATGTTTTTATATGCCCTATCTCTTTTCCTTGCAATATTAGTCAGTTCCTCATCATACCATGGTACTTCATTTGCTCTTTTTACAACAGATTTAATCGGTGTATAAAGCCTGGAATTGCAAAGTCTTCGACATTATAAACGAATCTAGTTACACCTAGTAGCCTTCGGCTGCATGTAAAGGACCCTCAAATTGAATTTTGTTGCAGAGATTGTTGGTTAATGGTTTTCGGCATAACACTAGTTTTTCATGATTCAATTGAATTTCTACTTCCCAACACACTACCGCTTTGGTAAAAAATAAGATCAAAATAATTTTGTGCAAGAATACCTATTTTGTATTCAAACTAAAAACATTGCATGGCATCTGTTATTCATTTTCAGTGCATTCCAATAAACATTTTTTTCCTAAAAGTTGGCCAATTATTCATAATTAGACCATAAATTCTGTCAAGCGATATATTGTAAACAGAACCTTGTACGTACTCATGTAAAAATTTAAGTTAAATGAAAGCTCGTATTGAAAACCTTTTCTACTCAAAATTTATCTACAGATTATACTGAGATTATTTGTTACATTTTATTGGAAGCAAATTTTTAAACCCCGAGAAACTATTTATTCACAATCAAATAACAGGTTGTTTCAATATTTTATTATTAAAAAAAAAACAATACATTCTAAAAAAAGGGTATTTTTTTCAAACAGCAAATTCTCTCAAGGCATCAGCGATTATCTCATATCTTGCTTCATTTACGTCACCTTGTTCAACGTGCACATCAACAATATGAGATCGGAGCTGATATTCTCGAGAAAATAGTTCAAAGCATTCTCCGCATTGATATCTCTTTGGTGTTGAAGCATGGCGGACCGCATGAGTATCTAGTTCCTCTTGAGTCGTAAAAGTCTTGTAACATTCGTTACACCTGAAATGAAACAGAACAGAGGATGATTATTATAATCATATCTCAAATTGCAATTGTTCAAAGGTGAGAACTTATGTTCTGAATAAATGGCTTCTAAAGAGCTCTGAGTTTGTATTTCTGTTCACTAAACTTGGTCATTTTGAAATTCAGTAAGGTAAATGCATAGACAAATTAAAAATAAGGAGACTGTTTGAAACATTGGCAAACTTGACCACCAAGTTTTTGGTACGGCCAGTCGCGCATGGACGCGCTGCCCGCAATCGACAGACGAATGATAACATGATAATTTTCCAATATCGACATTTGTCAGAAAATGACAAACCATGTAATTATTTCAGAATAATTCTACTGTTATTGTCATCGAAAAATTAATGATAGAAATTATACTATCGGAACCCAACCTCGAAAATAGAATGTTTTGTTGACGCTCAAATTCCTGGAAATATTCTTTTACAAGGTAAAATATAAGCTGCTTTTCACAAACTGACACTTATTTCCATCAATCAGTTGCAGAATTTTTTTTACGAATTGGTACTTATTTCCATCCAAAAGTTTCCATTTCCTATCACCATTTGAGGAAGTACGAAGTAGATGGTCTACTTAATATGATTATCTTCAAACTGGAGTGTTTGTGATACCTACTCGTTCTCCTTTGTGCTAATAAATTAACAAAATTATTGAAGGTAGGTTGTTTTTATTTTGGTTGATTTCATGATACGACTGAAGGATATTTTTAATTTTGTTGTTTTTCAGAGTTTTATTATTGTTTTGTCTGTAGTTGTACCTTGTCCTAGATAAAATTAAATGTATTTTTGATGGTGTTTATAACTTATTATTCTTATTTTATAAGAACTTTAATTTTGTTCTTGATATCATGAAACAAAGATTTATTTTGAAACTTTCGAACTAACATTCTACGAATCGATTACTGTATATATTTTATTAGTGATCGATTTGCCATTCCTGTATTTCATATGATACAGCCATTCATATGAAATACAAGAATGGCAAATCGATCACTTATAAAATATACACCCTATAAAAGTAATACATTTAAAAAACCCGCCTTATCTCAATCGGTAACTGAAGATAAATCTGTTTTACCAACTGTACTAACTTAGTTCGGCCAGTTGCGAGACTGTCTAAACGTGGTGCCAACTTTTTCTGCAGGTTTGACAACTCTCTTTATTTTTAGTTTCTCTATGGGTAAATGTCTCTATTATCGACACTACACCAATTGTCGAAACAAATTCTATATAATCCCGAAAAATAAGGTTTCTGCTGCATGACTGTT
Source organism: Gonioctena quinquepunctata (assembly GCA_018342105.1). Taxonomy (NCBI): domain Eukaryota; kingdom Metazoa; phylum Arthropoda; class Insecta; order Coleoptera; family Chrysomelidae; genus Gonioctena; species Gonioctena quinquepunctata. The sequence goes on along the minus strand of JAFIRS010006710.1, from coordinate 25,526 downwards.
AAATAAAAATATTTCGCGCATTTCTGCAAACCTTCATCTATGCCTTTGCAAAACCGACCGATCATCGACCAAAATCGATTATAACGACTGTAAAAAATATATTGGTCAGGCTTCAAGAACAACTGCTCAACCCTTCTACCACTCATAATACTCACAAACAATATTGAAACAGCCAAACTTAACAGGAACAAATCTGCTGCCATTTTTATGGACATTAACAAAGCCTCTGATAGTGTCTGGCATAAAGGACTAGTTTACAAACTGCATTTGATGGGATGTCCCAGGTACTTACTATTCCTAGTGAACTCCCTGTTATCGGACAGAAGACTCAAAGTGAAAGTGTTGAACGCAAGCTCTTGTTTATTCCCCCCACATCAAGGATTACCGCAAGGATCACCTCTCTCTCCCCTCCTCTATAACCTATATTGTGCAGATATCTACTACCACAATTTTCCCGAACAAAATCACTTCTCGCAATCTAACTATATTCTCCAGTTTGCGGACGACACAGCATTGATCACTCATGACAAATCCCTAGAAGGAATGATGGGCTCCCTCCAACATCTCACCGACTCTACCTGCCGGTGGTTTAATAAATGGCGATTGAAACCTAATCCCAGCAAATCCCATCTAATGATATTCAATCACAAACTACGACCAACATCACCGACTATCAATATTCAACAACAACTCAATCCAGTGAGGACTACCAAATATTTAGGGATCAAATCGGACAGCAAACTTCCCTTCAACACACACCTAGAGGAAAAAAAGAAATAAATGATATCCAGAGCCAAGCATTTCAGTTGTCTCACATACCAAAATAAAGGCATCAATATTCCAACAGCCAGCAGAATCTACCAACTTATCTGCAGATCAATGATTGAGTACGGACACACTGTTTTTCTCAACTGCAAGCCAACAACTAGAAGAAAATTGCAAGTTGCGGAAACAATTGCACTAAGGAGTATCACAAAAATTCGTCACCCAAACAACCCACTACACAACCCGCCAAACAACCTCTTATATGAACTCACCAACGTTATGCCGATTGAGGATCCTCTGAAACATCTACTCCACCGATTTTGTCTGAAGCCCATAAACATAGAGCTCCTCAACAGATTTACCCTCATAAGAGACCCACAAATTCAAGCAATACATCGACACCCCCAGGCGACTACCTGGGAGAGAATCCAACACGAACATGATTAAATATGCATAACATTTTTTTTTTTTTTTATATATATTTTTTTATAAAATTTTACCAATAGGCAGAAGGACTTCGGTCGATTGAATTTTTGTTCGGTTCAATAAAGTTCCTTTTATTATTAATTTATTCAACGGACAAACTATCGTCTGATGATTTCGTTGAATTTTTTTCCAACGTGGCCGAAGATATAATCAAATCTTCACCACATGTACCCACCACAACATTCCTAAATTACAAAAAAATTCGCGCTCCATCTTCCTCATTTTTCATGCAGCCTGTAACAATTTCTGATGTCAGAGAAGCTATCTTATCTCTAAAAAACTCAAGATGCCTAGATATCCATGAACTTAGTAGCAGAATCTTAAAAGGAACTATTGATACAATTGCAGGGGTCTATTCTCAAACGGTGACATATTGTGTCTCATGCGATATTTCTACATTGTCGAACGAAAAACACAATATTTCATTCTCAAATGTCGCATTCGAAAAATTTTGATAGACAAAATGTAGAGTGGTCTTGAGCAGTCGACAATTTCATGTCGAATGCAAGATGACATATTTGAAAGATTTTTTTTGTCAATTTCTTAGGTTAGAAATGGCATTTCTGGAAGCTTTATTGACATCGATTGAAAATTTAGAAAATCAAGAAAACTAACAACGGCCTCGAGACAGACAAGGTATATATAGAAATGCGTTCAGACTTTTATCTGATAGATAAAAATGATATCAAAAAATTCAGATTAACCAAGGAATTGGCTAGAGAGTTGATCTATATCCCGGAACCATTTGTGGCTTCCTCAATACCTCTTGAAGAAAAGGTGAGTTATCAAACCCTTTTATAAGTACCTACCAACCAGGTTAAATTGAGGTACTTATATTTGAAATATTTGAATCAAAATGTTGTTTCTACTTCTGTGTTCAAACTCAAACCAAAATCACATAAGCACAGAACACATCCGAGAATCGTTAATTCGGTGTTGCCAGCTCATGCTCTTCGACAATTTTTGTCTCATACGACTTGGATGTCGGAACCAATAGAAAATTGTGAACTCTGATAATAAATCCAAGACAATGTGGCAAGTCGTAAATGAGGTGAAAGGTGGCCAAAAAAACACAAAGATCCTGTATGCTGGAGGGAGACCTGGAGGCAGTGTGCAATGATTTAAATATTCATTTTTTAAATACAGCAACAGAGGAAAAAAGTAAAATTCCACAGCAAAAAGACCCAAAACAAAATATCTTTCCAAACTTTACAGAAATGTCTATAAACTCTGTTACAACACAGGAGGTATTGGAAATCATAAAAAACTTGAAAAACAAAAAAAGTGCAGGTGTAGATGGTATTTCAAACAGTCTTATAAAATTATGTGCCTTGGAATTATGCTTGCCTCTGTGTGTCATAATAGATAACTCATTAAAATATGGCATCTTTCCTAATAAACTCAAAGAAACCATAGTGATACCTGTTTACAAAAAAGATGATCCAACACAAATACAAAACTACAGACCCATTAGCTTATTACCATCTTTTTCAAAAATATTTGAGTCTGCAATGTGCAACCGCCTTCTAAACTTCTTCCAGATACATGGACTTTTAAATCCAGCACAGCACGGATTTCTAAAAGGAAAATCAATAGACACAGCAATCTTTGAATTTATTGAAGATATATACAATAGCATTGAAAACAAAAATAAAATACTGGGAGCTTTTCTAGATTTATCAAAGGCCTTCGATAGTCTCAGTCATCATATACTGCTGAGTAAGCTTGAATTGTATGGAGTCAAGGGGTGTGCCCTGAGGTGGATCGAATCCTATCTTGGAAAACGAACACAATGTGTCAGTTTAGAAAGAAATGGGATTAGATTGGAGTCTGCCAGGGGAGATAACCGGGGCATTCCGCAGGGAGTGTGATTGGACCTATTTTATTCATTTTATACATTAACGATCTACCTTATATCACAAAAAATGACCATACAGCTCACGTAAATTTCGCAGATGATACCAATATCCTTGTAACAGCAAAAAACTTCATAGAACTTGAACAAAGAGCAAATTCCTCTCTTGGCAAAGCTCAAGAGTGGTTTAATAATAATTTTCTTCTTTTAAACACAGATAAATCTGTTTTTCTAAACTTCCATACTATACAGTCATCAAATTCACAACCAACAACTATAAAAATCTTATCACAAAACGTCAAATTTCAATACTCAATACTCAAATTATTCCTGCAGTTCGCTCTCTTCCGATTTACTTTAACGACGTGTGGTTTCAACAAGATGGTTGTCCTGCCCACAATGCAGGCACGGTGGTTACATTTTCCAGCAATAAAAAAATGGTATTCATCCGACTTAGCAGAAAGTAGGGATATATTGAACACACTTCACTTCTACATGTCATTCACTAATTTGGACAATGCCGAAAACGTTTACAAAGAAAAGAAAAAACAGTACAGAGCTCAACTGAAAAATGCTAAGAATAATTACTATCAACAAAGAATAAAGCATTCACAAAATCAAATTAAAGAAACTTGGAAAATCATAAATGAAAACCTAGGTAGAAATAATAAATCGGCTAAAGCAATTTCTTTGCATGACAATGGTAGAATAATTTTTAACGCTAAGGAGTTGACAAACAGTTTTGCATCTTATTTTACCTCGAATTGCCAACAAAAAATAACTGACTTTTTCGGTTCAAAGATAGCTAGTTCATGCACTGTCTCTGACAGGGTACTATCAAGCATTTTTGTTCCCTTCATTCATGAGCATGACATACTGAATATAATTAAAAATTTAAAATATAAAAATTCAATGGAAATTGATGACATTTCCCCAAAAATAATTAAAATTATTGCTGACGCCATTCTATCACCATTAACATGGCTCGTCAACCTATCGTTACAATCCGGAACATTTCCTGATTTGATGAAAGTCGCCCTTATTTTTCCTCTCTTCAAAAAAGGTGATGTGCACTCAGTAGATAACTACCGTCAAATATCACTCTTACCAGCTATATCCAAAATCCTTGAACGAGCGGCATATGATATTATAATAAGCTTCATTGAAAAGAATAACATTTTATCTGTATCACAGCACGGTTTTAGAAAATCTAAATCTGTAGAAACAGCAACAAACCACCTCTTGGACTACGTATATTACGAGTTAGATAGTGGGAAGTATGTTGCTTTATTGATGTTTGACTTGTCCAAAGCATTTGACAGTATAAATTTGCAATTTATTCTCGAAAAATTATACTCTATCGGGATTAGAGGAGTCATGTTGGATTGGATACATTGCTATTTAACTAACAGAAAATTATTGGTGAAAATCGAAAATGAATTATCAGAAAGCCATGAAGTCCCCCTGGGTGTTCCCCAAGGATCAGTTTTGGGACCACTTATTTTCTTAATTTTGCTAATGATCTACCGAGAAATATCAGCATAGGACAAATTACCATGTTTGGATGATACAACCATAACTGTATCAGCAGTTACCCCAGAGGAGCTACAAAAACACATTAGAGTTACCTATAATGAGATGGCGGCTTGGTGTTCAGCTAATAGACTAATATTGAATAAAGGTAAAACAGAATGTATAAATTTTTATCTGCGTCAGCGAGATTCCCTCACTATTCCAATTACCTGAGGATCTGTCTTTTTCTAAAGATGTAAAATTGTTAGGAACCTATCTTGACTCTCAGCTTTCTTTTTAGTACTCAAGTGAATCATGTCTGTACTGAAACTCAATAAAGCATATTACCATACTACAAATGAAACCATATTTGGATGAAAAGGTTTAATGGACTTGTACTATGCTTTTGCATATAGCCATATATCATACAATATTATAGCATGGGGTTCATCAAGTAATTGGGAAAGAGTATTCATTGCTCAAAAGCGTCTAATCAGACTCATTTTTCAACTGAGTTATAGGGAAAGCTGCAGAAATACATTTAAAAAAAACAAATTCTTACCTTTTTAGGAATATTTATTTTGAAATGCCTCACTTTTATTAAGAGCGATATTAATAATGTTTCCCAAAAACAGCATGAATATCAAACACGCCACATTAACTTGGACATACCTAGCATAAAATTTAATGCATTCCCAGCAACTGAAAAGCATTAATTCATACGAAAAATTCAAAAGACAATGCAAGGATTTTTTAGTATCTGAAACTTTCTACACAGTGAATGAGTTTTTGAGCAGGAATAGATGCTAATTAATTATTTTTTCTTTTATTCTGATACTCAATGAGCTTTTAACTATATTGATATGTGTTGTATTGTATTTTATCTATTTTTTACACATGCTTTTATTGTAAAGTATATTTTTAACTTTTTATGATACTTTATAGTTGACTTGTCCAACACCATGTAATTATGGTATTTTATGGATTAATAAAGTTCTATTCTATTCTTTTTGAATCAATTATTTCCCCGATCGGTTTATTTGTACGCGAGGTACAATCAACTGGCCACCTCGATCACCAGATGTAGCACCTCTCGATTTTTATTTCTGGGGCTTGCTAAAATCGGAGGTATATCGGCATGAGTTCGAACGTGCCACCAATTTAGATGAACTGAGGGCAAAAATTATTTAGTTGTGTGCTCAGGTAACACCAGTTACCCAGAACAGAATTGTACAATAGATTCGGCTATTGTTTGGCCCAAAATGGTGGTTTGTTCAAACATTTAATAAAATAATTCCGTACACAAAATATTTAATTTGGTTTGTCTTTTCTTGTAAATATTTTTTTTCTCTACATTCAAGAAATAATTGTTTTTCTGTTAGAAATAAGTTTTTGCTTTTATTGTCTTACAAAAATATCGTTTGCTTTTGTTTATGTTTAAGAATTTCCTTTTGTTTTCGCGGCCACCACGGCACCAAAGATATTTTGATCTACCTGTCATCCGACAGATTAAATCAATCAATCAATACTTTATTGTCCAAGAATAGCTTCTTATTGACAAAGTGTCATAAATAAACATTAACAAAATAAAAGTACAAGTATACAAGTGAAGTATAAATGTGGAAGTAAAACATTAGTCGAAAGAATGAGATGAGATAGGATTAATCTGTATAAACAAATACTAAAAAAAATGAAAATAAAAACATGCATTTAAGGCCACGCCTGCCTACTATACAGTACTAAGGTACACTTAAAACTACAAAATCATCGCATGAGTTTTACAATTGAGGCGTATCGTTAAAAAACTCATCCAAAGTGTAATATGCCTTATCCAACAGTAACTCTTTGACACTTTTCCTGATTTTTCTTTCAGAATTTAGAATTTTGATATTCTGAGGTAGATGATTAAAAACTTTTTTTGAGTTATAAATCAGTGAATTCTTAACTTGTGTAGTGTTGGGCATAGGAAGATCAATATTATCCATCTGTCTAGTCTGAAAGCGAAATTGAATCCATGATTCAGTTTAATTTGTTCAAATTATCTGATGTGAAATTATCGTCAATAATTCTTCTTCATTGCAGCGCACACATTCTCCCGACTGCTGCTGGTATGATACAGACGTCCTGAGCTGACCGCCCTGACTCTCCTATCTCTGTGTCGTGACGTCGATATCCCTTCCTCGAGCGAGTAGAGGAGAAATTGTAATGCTCTCTCAACATATAGCAAGCTATTCTTTACGCTCTCATGAAACCACCATACCCAAGATAAATACTTTCCGATACTGTATAGCTCTAGCAACTATTAAAAACCACAGTTTAAAATGCAAAGGAAGCCAAAACTGCTAGTTCAAGAAGTTTTAAACAAAGGGTATCTACTTAAATATAAAATATATAAAGTTACAAAGGCCCTATTTTCAACAAAAGCACTGAACTTACAACATCAAAACCTTTACAGGATCTTGGTATTGTAAGTGGACATGTGCCTTCATTCTTCCTTTTTGAAATACTTCCATTAGGAGGTTTAACAAAATATGATACAGATTAATTCCAATGTCCATTTTGTGAGTGACTAGGAAATAATTAAGATAGATGTAAATTTGATAACTTACCAAAAAATACCGAATATTTTACGTTTAGCTTTGAAAACATATATTTGTGATATCCGAATTTTGAGTTATTTATTCAATAAACGTTTCTAGCAATCATAATTTAAACTCATTTCATTAATGACTAGATAAATCCGTTAGAATTTGGCTTACCAGTTTCTGTGTCGATAAACAAATCTTTTATGTGCCATGGACAAAGCCACCCTAACCATAGGGCTAAATGAGCTGTGGCCCCGGGGTGCAATCCTTTTGGTTGAGGCATTTTTTAATGACAAAAATAACCAAATAACTTATTTTAAATGAAATAGAAAATATTTTATGTATGCATATCTGTGTTTAGGAGTTTGGTAATAAATATGTGTGTTCTTAGAATTATATGGATAAGTTACAATTTCACTCACTAATGATTCATTAATGTGAAAGAAAAAACCTTCATTTATGCAGAAAACCAGATTTTTATGGATTGTAACATAACACCTTTATCCACTCACGTCTGTTTTGAACTTTATGTATTGAACTTTTCTTTGTGGATAAGAAGCAAATAAATTGGTTTAACTTGCAAAATATTTATTCGCTTCTTGTATCATTGACAAACATGTCATGTCTCTTCTTAACGTCATGTTTCTCACCTGTCATTAGACAATTATAGTATAGGCGTAAACATACCGCCTTGAAAGGGTTGAACTTTCAAAGATATAAACAACTTGAACACATAAATAAATTAAAGGAAAATTATAAATTGCAGTTCATTTGTTTTATATAACAGAGTTCCTGGTTTTACCGCTTACACTTGTGATTACGATACACTATCAGTATCTACTGCTGTTCATTTTCAACTGGAAGTTGACAAATTCTTGAAAATGATCGCTTCACTGTACCAGATGTAGTTGGATACTTGCAACCCTTGTAATTCCGTCTGGCCCAGGGTATAAGGAGATTATTGTCCAAGCTGCCAATGAAGTGGTGAGGTGTGATCATCCTTTATGACCACCAAGTCGCCAACCTCAAGAGAAAGCTGATTGATCTTCCACTTGGTTCTTATTTGCATTTCTGAGATGAACTCCTTTGACCAGCGAGTCCAGAAATGCTGCTGCATTTGCTGCAGTAACTGATATCTTGACAGTCTTGTGGTCTGGATATGTGTGACATCAGGATCAGGAAGTGTTGTTAATGGTCGACCAATAAGAAAGTGAGATGGGGTAAGTGCGGAAAAATCATTGGGATCTGAGGAAATTGGGGAAATAGGACGAGAATTTAGAATTGCCTCTATTTCGGTTAACAATGTTAATAATTCTTCGAAAATTAAGCAAGTATCTCCTATGACCCTTTTCAGATGCAATTTTGCCGACTTAACTCCTGCCTCCCAGATCCCTCGAAATGGGGAGAATAGGCGGTATGAAATGCCAAGTGACACCTAAATTGGTGATGTCTTCCTGGATTTGGTTATGATTATTTGATAGGAAACTAGCTAAATCTATTAGTTCTGACTTAGCACCCACAAAAGTGGTTCCATTATCGAATAAACTTCTGCTGGTTTACCCCTCGAGAACTAAACCGTCGAAACGCTGCTATAAAGCGCTCTTTGGTTAAATCACTAACTAGTTCTAGATGAGCGGATTTTGTTGTTAAACAAACAAATAAACATAGGTATGCCTTCAGCACCTTTGCTCCTCGGCCCTTTCTATCTTTGATTTTGATTGGTCCCGCATAATCCACTCGGTCAGATTAAAGGCTGGTGCAGGGCAAATTCTTGTTTTGGTAAATTGCCCATTATTGGGTTATTTTGGACGAGGTTTAGACGAAAACATCTCAAACAAGAATGAACCGTTTGTCTCGCTAAATTTCGTCCAGACAATGGCCAAAAACTTCGCGAATAGAGAATAGCAAATGTTGAGAACCGCAATGAAATAGTCTATTGTGTTCTTGCTGGAAAATCAATTTGGTTAAGTGATGTTTGTTGGAGAGTAAAGCAGGATGTTTTTATCAAAATTATAGTTAGATAACTGTAGTCTACCACCCACTCTCAAAATTTCATTTTGATCCATAAATGGATTCAAACAGAGTATTTTGGATCCCCTTTGTAATGGTTTGTCATTTTTAGTAAGGACAATTCTTTCGAAAGCTTTCAATTTGCGATAATCTAACTAAACAATTCAATGCTTGGTTTAATTCGAGAACATCAAGTGTACCAAACTTTCGATTAGACTCATTATTTCTGCAGTTGAAAATGAATCGTTGGCGTATGCCATTACTCTTTGTAATCGTTTAATTTTGAATATCGGTTCATCGGAATAAATCAGATTCATTAACGACTCGATTGGACGGTATGACAGATAGTTCCTTGTTTTTCCTCTCCGATTTCATGGATAAATGGACTAATTGACATAGGCCAGACATCCTTGGAAGATGCTAGCCAAGGAGGCCCTAGCCACCACACGTGGAATTTGCAGATCTTTGGGATACATTCCTCTGGTCAGAAGATCACTAGGGTTTTCCTTGGTTCTAATAAAATTCCAATCAGAAGGATTGGTGAGAGATTGAATTTGAGCAACTCTATTTTGCACAAATGTTTTGAGAATATTAGGCTGTGTTTTATCCAACACAGGCAAACACTAGAATCACTCCAATAATATGAAGCATCATATTGAATTCTCATAGACGTTTTACCTTGTTAACTAGCTGAGCTAGCAACAAAGCACCACATAACTCTAATTGAGGTATAGTAAGAGATTTCAATGGAGCAACCCTTGCCTTGAGCATAAAAGTCGAATTTGAATTTGCCTGATTTGGTGATTATCACGTCAGTATAAAGCTGCCCGAAAGCCTCTAGAGATGCATCTGAGAAAGCGTGTAGCTCTGTTCTAGTAGCCTCATTACTCAAAACTCTTCTGGTAATTTGTAATGTATTCAATTCTGGTAATTGATTTCTTAATTTAAACCAATTAGAATAAACATTTTCCGGTATTGCTTCATCCCACGTTAGTTTAAGCATCCACAATTTTGGAGTATCATTTTACCTAAGATTATACAAGGGCTTAATAATCCTAGTGGATCAAATATCTGCTATCTCGGACAGAATTGACCGTTTGGTAATAGGTTTTGTTGTATTGAATTTTCCAATACTATACATTACGCATCTGCTGAGCTAAACCAATAAAGTCCCAAGGTTTTGTTCTTTCATTTTCCCCAATTTCAAAATAGCTAAAGGATCTATGGCTTGCACATGATCAAGAACCCTTTGTGGTTTGAAGCCCATTTTTGTAAGTGAAACCCACCAGAATTCAAAATACTGGAGATTTCGTCACACAACCTCACAGCCTCCTCTACCGTTTACAACCAGTTAAAAGATCGTCCATGTAGAAATCCTGCAACATGACAGTTGAGGCTTGTGGAAACCTTTCCACGTTTTCTTTAGCAAGTTGTTGTAAACAACGAACTGCAGGCCATGGAGCCGATTTGGTCCCATAGGAAACAGTATTTAATTGGTAAATCTGCAAATTTTCTGATGGATTACTCCTCCAGAATATTTGTTGTAAGCATCGTTGTTCAGGTTGAACAAATATTTGCGATACATCTTGGCGATGTCTGCAAATCACTATATTATATTCACGAAAGCGTAATAGGACGGACACAAGGTCATCCTGTATGGTTGGACCTGCATATTGCAAATCATTAAATGAAACTCCCGATTCTGAAGGACAAGAACCATCAAGACTACTCTCAAACGTGTTGTCTGGTTCTTCTCATTTAACACTCCATGATGAGGAAAAAATAATTTATATCATTTATGGGACCCTGAATTTTGGACATGTGACCTAGTAGTATGTATTCTTCCATGAAATCAACATATAATTGACATATGTCAGGGTTTCTCTTAAGTTTAGATTCTATAGATCGAAATCGATTGACGCGTTTTTCTTGAGTCACCTAGAGAGTTGAGGGAGCCCTTTATAGGTATTTGTACTATAAATCGACCTTGTTCATCCCGCTTGTGGTTTTCGAAATATTTCCTCACATAAATTTTCATCTTTGGAAAAATAGGTTTTTCATGAAAGGGTTCTCGATTTCCCAAAACCTTGACAACTGAATTTGTATTTGGGAATTTATGTCATTGGTACTTAAGTTACAATGAACCCTTGAAGATGATTGAACTGGACTAATCGCTCGAAACAATCCACCCAAATACGGTTTTGTAATTTTGGTAAATTTCTACCCAAAGAAATTTGACCTATGCACAGCAAGTCATAGAAAATTCCTGCACCTAGAAGTATATCAATCTTGCCACATTCATTAAAACCTGGATCAGCCAATTTGAGATGCTGAGGAATGTTCAACATCGATATATCTATAGGATGAATTGGTAAACTTTCATTGATTTTTGGTAAAATTAAACAGGTAACATTGTTGCTGAATGCATTATGAAGCGATTCTATGTTTACTGTACATTGTTGATTTATATCAGTCGTCACTTGATTAATACCTACTACCGATATGTGAATTTTAGTCTTTGGTAAATTTAATTTTTGGCACAATTCGTTGGTTATGAAATGACTTTGTGATCGGAGTCCAGCAGGATCCTCACAAGTATGTAAACCTCCTGCCTTATCTCTCACTTGCACCAATGCGGTTGATAGTAGAATGTTTGAATTTGTTTTTACCTGATCAACACTTGAATAGTTGACTATTTCACTGTCAGATGTACTGGCACAATTTGCCTTGGTAGTTTGTTCAACATTTTCATGTTTTTGAGTGTTTTGGGTTTCAATATGAAGAAGAGTGTTGTGTTTACCGTTGCATTTTCTGCAATGACCCGAAAAACAATATTTGTTGAGATGGTTTCCATGTAAACAATTTATGCAGAGTTTTATTAGCATAATTTGCTCAATACGCTCCTGAACAGGTAACTTCAGAAACTTAGAACATGCTTGAATGTAGTGATGATGATCTTTACAGAACACACACATTGGTTTATTTCTATGCTGAGTATTTGTTTGATAGGTAACTTGAGAAGATTTGCCTTTCGATATTTTCACATCATTGGTTGATTTCAAGGTTTCTAGTAGGTCAGCTTTATTTTTTATAAACGATTTGAAATCATCAATTGTGGAGAGTTGTTGCTTGTTTGCCCTATTATTGTTAGCCTTGAATTCTTCCCACTCTCGTGCGGTTATTTTATCCAATTTATTGCTCAATATATAAATAAGTAGGGTATCCCAGTGTTCAACTGGTTGTCCAAGAGTTTCCAATGATTTCAAATGTTTGGAAACAGTGTCAAGAAGTTTCCGTAGATCATGAGCTGATTCTTGATTTATCGTTGCAATAGAAAAAATCGACTTGACATGATTATTCACTAACAAACTATCATTATTATAACGATTGAGCAAAGCTTCCCAAGCTACTGTATAATTTGTAGCAGAAAATTCTAAAGACCGAATAACCTGCGCTGCACCATCTTCCAATGCTGCCCGTAAATAGTGGAATTTTTGTATTTGACTAATTGCAGGATTTGAATTAATTAACGAGTCAAACGTATCTCGAAACTCTAGCCAATTTTCGTATGCTCCGGAAAACCTTGGTAGATGTATTTGTGGTAATTTAATATTTTCAATTGGTGAAAGGAGGTTAGGTTTATCTGACTGCATATTTTGGCTAGCTAACTTGTTTGCGTCTCTTGCAGTATAATATTTTGAAATATAACTTCTAGCCAAAGAGGTTACAAAAAAAAAACGTTTTTTGAAACTCTTCCCTCTCAATCAATTGTTCGTTTGGATCGCTTTCAGAAGCTTCAATTGCAAATTGTACATCTTCGAATTCAGTTAACAAAACTTCTTGTTTTTCTAAACGTAACTGTAATTCTAAAACGTTTTCATACTGAATTTCATAAAGAGGTTTATCACTTATCAAAAAGGTAAATGAATCTAGATAGGTTTTAAACATTGCTTGTCGTTGTTTTAGTGAATTTCTTTTGAATTTTAACATTTTGATTTCTTCAGCCATCTTGGTAAATGATATCTAGAGATTAGATTATCAAATAAATATCGCACTGAATTTATTTCGAATCACGGAACGAGAGCTACTTGCAATACCCTTGTTAACAACTAAATAAACGCAATTCAAAATAAAACAGTGGTTGGAATCTGGGAAGGTAACATGGAAGGAACTCACTAGTCTTTCTTGTACATAAACACTGTTGCTCGTCCCTGCTCCAGTTGCAATGATCCACTGCGCCGCTGTTATGGCTATCGTCTATCCCTTTTTGCTTCGAATATATGGTAATTTTCTTCCTAATTTCGATGTTTTCACCCTTTTCACTGGTAATATCTCGTTCGAAGGACCAAATATGTTTTGAACTTTATGTATTGAACTTTTCTTTGTGGATAAGAAGCAAATAAATTGGTTTAACTTGCAAAATATTTATTCGCTTCTTGTATCATTGACAAACATGTCATGTCTCTTCTTAACGTCATGTTTCTCACCTGTCATTAGACAATTATAGTATAGGCGTAAACAACGTCTTCAATTACATTAAACAAAAACAAAAAATTCTCACAAAATTAAATCTATATGAACAAAAACAAACTTTATAGTAAACAAAATTAACTTATATATTTATTTTCCTATATGTTTTTGCAAATTGATTAATACTATCACACGTATTTAAAAGTTATTATATAAGTCACTCTCTATGGATAAAATACTCTAAGCATTTAATTTGCTCTGTCCTAAACAAGACCTTGAATAATTTTGTATCCTTTTCAGTGCTGGAAAAGATCTTTTGCCGCTGCAATTTTACTGACAATAATTTTAAAAATGTGCACTGTTGTGGCCACCTTAGTAGACTTAATTTTCAAGTAATTATTGTCCTTAAACTTTGTTCCATAGTAGATATATTTTCTTTATTTTCCAATAAATATACGAATTATTTTCTAAATCGTCCATATACGTTTCGAACAACTAAGCAGCATCCTTCCAACTTCACCAGAAACCCGAATTTTGTGTGAATGTCATCATAGGCACACTTTTTCTCTTGTACTTCTGCTAAAAGTTTATCAATATTAGCATAACATGTATTTATGCGGAATTCGTTATTGGCATCAAATTTAACTTTGCGCATAAATACATGTTATGCTAATATTGATAAACTTTTAGCAGAAGTACAAGAGAGAAAGTGTGCCTATGATGACATTCACACAAAATTAGGGTTTCTGGTTAATTTGAAAGAATGCTGCTTAGTTGTTTGAAACGTATATGGACGATTTAGAAAATAATTCGTATATTTATTGGAAAATAAAGAAAATATATCTACTATGGAACAAAGTTTAAGGACAATAATTACTTGAAAATTGAGTCTACTAAGGTGGCCACAACAGTGCACATTTTTTAAATTATTGTCAGTAAAAATTGCACTGAAAAGGATACAAAATTATTCAAGGTCTTGTTTAGGACAGAGCAAATTAAATGCTTAGAGTATTTTATCCATAGAGAGTGACTTATTTAATAACTTAAATACCTGTGATATTATTAATCAATTTGCAAAAACAGATAGGAAAATAAATATATAAGTTAATTTTCTTTACTATAAAGTTTGTTTTTGTTTAAATAGATTTAATTTTGTAAGAATTTTTTGTTTTTGTTTAATGTAATTGTGGTATGTTACAATCCATAAAAATCTGGTTTTCTGCATAAATGAAGGTTTTTTCTTTCACATTAATGAATCATTAGTGAGTGAAATTGTATGATATTTGATAACCACCTGGTCACTCCATTGCTCAGCTAGTTCTGAATGGAAAAAAATTACATAATGCCAGTCACCCGCTCGCCATCCCGTGTATTTTCTCCCGCAAGCTATCCCGTGTATTTTCTTATGAAGAGGGGCGCATTATTATTTTTAGTAGTCCACAGCACCAAATATGTTAGGACGGCCCTGGCAATGGATCTATTTTAGCATGCCGATAATTAGGAGATGATCAAATTGTTTATATAATTAAAATAAGTTCAAATAAACATACCTTTTATTAAGGAAATCAATAATCAAAATATAGAGGGTGTTACCAAATCATTGCGAAAGTTTTTAGGGGGTGATTCCTTGACGAAACTTAAACTCATGTAAAGAAAAGCTCTTAGGCCTTTCCTTGAAAAGTTACACGATTCCAAAAATAATAAATAAAAATGGGTTTTTTTTCTTAAAATTGCTGAAGAGTTGAAGAAATGGAATTTAGTGGGCATGTTCTACCAATAAAAAGGCTACCTATGAATATTTTTTCAATTTTGTTGTGATCTTTTAAAGGGGTGAAACATGCAACTCTTATTCCATTTTTGACCAGAACTTTTTAACGAAACAAAATTTCTGAAAATATGTGTTGAAAAGAACAATTCATTGCAAAACTTTTTTAACTCTTGTGTTGTGTCCGTAAAAGCAATAGTTTCCTAATACAAACATAAAATACAACATTGTGTATGAACGGATCTTCTGTAAATGGAATCGAAAAAATCTAGTAGGTTTTGTTCGCACAACTTGTGACTTCAATCATAGTATTTTAAAATTATTCCGCTTTATTTATCTTTTAATGTAGGCATGTACCAGTACCATGTTTTGTTTCAATAGAATATCAAATTAAAAATACAAACAAAACATGACAGCCACCTACTAGATTTTTTCGATTCATGCACAATGTTGTATTTCATTTCTTTATTAGGAAACTATTGCTTTTACGAACACAATACAGGAGTTAAAAAAGTTTTGCAATGAATCGTTCTTTTTAACACATATTTTTAAATTGAGAAATTTTGAGTCTTCAAAACGTTCTGGTAAAATATGGAATAGGGGTTGCATGTTTCAACCCTTTAAAAGATCACAACAAAATTAAAAAAATATTCATAGGTAGCCTTTTTATTGGTAGAACATGCCCACAAAATGCCATTCCTTCAACTCTTCAGCAATTTCCAAAAAGAAAAAAAACAATTTTTTTCTCATTTTTGGAAGCATGTAACTTTTCAAGAGCTTTTGTTTACATGGAAGACCCCCTTTAATTTTCGACAAGGAATCACCTCCTAAAGACTTACGCACTTATTCGGTAACACCCTGTATGTTGATAGGATATTTTATTAAGTAAAATGAATTCAAATTATGCACCATGGTAAACAATGTGCTTAAGGTGCTGATGATAGGATTCACCTTATACCCAATTCAGAAAGCATTTATTTAAGAGAAGTCAAAATTTCTGTATTTTGGGTGTATTAAAAAACTTGCAGCTTTCAAACCATTGGGTTTTGGAATAGTATCGATGTTTTTTGCACTAGTATCTACAAACATATGTGAATTGCCATTATATCGAGTGCCAATGCCTTTAAGAAAAGTTGAAAAATAATAATAATACCAATTGACTAGAATAATACCTATTGACTTCTCCCAATTTTGATTGAATTTTTTCTACCATAAAAATGGGTGAGTCAGAATCAGTCTCCTATTATGAACAACATACAAATTCAATTTTTATTTCATTCTCCTTTCTTAAACTTACCTGAATCCGTAGTTTGGTTTCTTATGCATTTTTTCATGAATGCGTTTATTTCCAGAAGAAGTATAACTCTTATCACAATATCTACATTTAAACCTATATAATAACAAATGGGTCTCAAGATGTTGCTTATAACACTCTATGTTTTTGAGTGATTTCAAACAATGCTTGCAAGTAATTGGTCCTGTAAAAGAATAACATATAAAAATACGTAAAGACAAAATAAATTGAAAGGGGGAAATATCAAAGGTATACATAATCTAAATAAATACAAAAAAAATCTTCAATCAAACTTTTTTAAATTCACGAATCTTTTCACTGATTTGTTCGAAAATATTAACAGGATGTTAATAAAATCAGATGTGGAATCATCTGCGACTGAAAGATAAACTTTAGTCACTATCTTCCATCGTTCAAGATAACCTCTTGTGGGGTATTCATGTTGAAAAGGGAAACATTCTCAATTGAATAGAAATATTTTTCTGTTAATTGAAAAATCCATGATAAAAATGAAGTTTGTCTGAAAGGACCCTAACTCAAAAGAAAAAAATCAGCGGCAGTGAAATAGGCCATCAATTATTTCGAACCGCACGAGGCACCAGAGAGGATGGAATCTTTTCTGCGTTACTACAAAATGGAGCCGTGATACTAATGCCCCTTCTCAGTATCCTTTTTTAGAGCCAGATTGGCATGGGGATACCTACCCTCAAGCTGGACATCGCTAAGGATCATGTATATACGTAAAGTTGGGAACAACAAAAACCACCCTAAATCCCTTCGTCCAATCAGCCTGACTTCATTTATGCTGAAAGCCACAGAGAAGATCCTGGATAGACACATACATGGAGAGGAGGTGCTGGGAGAAAACCCTCTCAGCCCACACCAGTATGCCTACCAGGCAGGAAAATCAACAGAAACTGCATTAGACAACCTCGTCGAGAATCTGAACTTTCTGCGATGCAGAGAAATCACAGTAGCAGCCTTTCTCGAATTGAAGGAGCACTCAACAATGCACTACCAGTATCCCTAGGTAGAACAGCAACCAACAAAGACATATTGGGAACTGCTTATAACTAGATAGAGGCAATGTTAAGATACAGAATAATCTTGAGCTCTTTCCACCATGGGAAAGTCGTGGCCAGTTTGGCGAGAGGCTGTCTACAGGAAGGAGTTTTATCCCCCCCACTGTGGGCTCTTCTTGTAGAAGATCCAATTAGGAACTTTATGGTGGGGAAAATCGAGGTATAAGCCTTTGCTGACAATATAGTTATAACACTTAGAAAAAAGTATGGAGAGGTGATATTGGACATACTCCAAGCAGTTCTTAGGACTATCACTAGGAGATGTGAAAACGAAAAACTCTCAGTTAAACCCAGCAACACAGTGATAGTGCCATAAATCAGAAGGGGGAAGCTAGATTCACGAAGAAAGCCGATCCTCTATGGAAAACAATTCAATTCAAGGAAGGAAAAATCCAAATATCTATGGGTAATTCCAAATGAGAAACTCACATGTAATGCTCATCTAGAAAAAGTTTCCAACAGAGCAAGACAAGCCCTGTGGAATCTGTAAGAAATCATGGGGAATGCAACCCAAACAAATGTACTGGCTTCACCTCGCAGTGGTAACACCACTGGTGCACAAGAAAAGCTCTACAAACTACAGAGGCAAGCGTGCCTGGCCATAACAGGAGCAAAGTCTACCAATCCGACAGCAGCTATATAAGTCCTCCTCAACACATTTGCTTAGAGAAGGAAGTAAGAATGAGTGTATACAGAAACTTGTTGAGGATACCGATCAATAAGGTAGAAAGCTGTCGCAATCATCCCCCTGATACAACTTTGAGCTTTTGAGCTTCTCTTCTCTGGAAGATATGAGTGGCATACAACTCATAGAGGCCAATACTCATAGTGGCCAATACATGTAATCGAACTCTGCCTACGAGAAAAACTGAACAGAAGAGTCAAGCAGCGCTGAAAGCCTTGGCATCAAGTCGGATAGAATATAGGTTAGTTTTGAACTGCATACAATAGAATAACTCTGCTATGGGGCGCTGGACATAAAGGCTTTGAAGGAAATTAGAAATCCGACCTTCTGGCAAAGAGAGTTCATAGGGCCAGAGTCCTTCGGAATATCAAAGAGTATAGCCCCAAAAAAGTGTTTTCAGACTGGATCGAGCGAAAAAAATGCGAATACTGGTATGAAACAGTGGGGCAAGTCCACTCGAAGGCATTTATACCAAACCCTTTGAAAAGAACAGCAGTCCTGTTAGAACTGAATGGGAAAAGCTGAAGATCATAACAGGATTACTGACATTCCACCCGTAGATTTCGAAGGCATCTTCATATAATCGGACTAAAGATATCTTATTTGGTTGTGCAGTTCGAAAGAACCTTCTCTCCTGTTCTTTTGTCATCCCATTTATTGTTTGAAGATGCCGTCAAATACAACCTGAAACACTGCTCTTTGACAATAACTCAATTAAGTTTTGAATTCACTTTTCAGTGCTATATGTCACTTTTTTGCCTGCTCTGAACTCTATGGGGACTTTCGTTAATCAACCTAATAGATTTTTTTTGGGGCAACATGTTACACCTCATATACCAGCTAGATAAAGAGTAAAAGCTAGTAGAACATTCATCTCAGCCGTTTCCAGAACCTATGAAGTTCATTCGCGAAGGCTATCTGCTGTAAGTTCTATCAACCTTGATCTCTGGAGCTATCTTCTGACACCTCCGAGAACACTCACTGAAACTGCAGCGACATCTGTTGCTACTTTCTAGAACCAATTCGAATGAAGTGGTAGGGTTGTAACAATCTTGTTAGAAAAAGAGCTCATTTCAACTTTTGATGAAAAAAAATTAATGATGTTTCAAAGAAATGTTTTCACTTGTTAATGCCTGCAAGTGAAACAACTACTCACCATTTGGTACCTTCACTCGGAAGTTATATTTCTTCAAGTAACTAGCTCTTGATTTACGTTTTTTTGGCATATTTATGGCATCAGAATTTCCATCTGACGTTCCATGAGATTTGGCATGCTTCTTGAGATAAGTAATTCGAGTAAAAGCAACATCACATTCCGTACATTTGAATTCCTTTTGATTCTGATGCATTGATCTGAAATTAAATATACTTTATTGTTCTCCATTATATAACTTTTTGGAGACATTGGAATGGATGAATACATTACATTTTCGGAAAATATATTTTTCCTACTAAAGTAGGGCATAAGGAAAATATCGCTGCATCTTGTCTTAACGGTTAACTTCCTTGTTTTACCTTTTATTGGTAGTACACCAGGAATCATAGTGAAATGGTAATCAAAAGGGACAATTTTAAACTAGTAGCACTTCAATACTCAAAAAAAAAATCATGCGCAATTTTGTTTTTTGTTTTCAAGTACCATCAAATTGTAGTTATTAGTACCTGGGCGACCGAACTTTGCTCGGTGTTTTTTTTTGTAAAAGGGTGTTTTTTCGGAGATACTCATTTGGATGAACTTGAAATTGGATAATGTTATAACACCATCTCATATAGGTCTTTCCTGAAAAAAACGCGATTTTACCCAAAAAAAAAAATTATAACCTAACCTACTGGTATTCCAGACATTGTAGTTGAATTTGCTGGATTCGTCCGTTCTACCAGACCTCATAGTTGAATCTGGTGGATACGCCAGTTTTAACCTAACCTACCATAATTTTTTTTTGTGTGTTAAATACACCTATATAGATGAATTTAAAAAACAAAACCCTATCTAAATACAAAATTTTATCTAAATCGTTAGAGCCCTTTATATATATATATATATATATATATATATATATATATATATATATATATATATATATATATATATATATATATATATATATATATATATACGGTATAAGTGGGCCTCCGGCCTTGTTAATTTTGAGGTTCACTGAGACTCCGATGTCACCGAGCCTCCGATATACGGACGCCCGGTAACCACCCTTTAAAAAATGTCGCATAGGATATGTAACATAGTAACAAACACTTTGCCACAAAAATATGGAGGAGTCCAAGTTGCCCGATTTTTGATAGCCATTTAAAATTTAGTGCAGTCCCTCGCCGCTGAAGTGCGCTGCTTATATACTTTGTTTATGTTATAGTGTTTGAAACGTATACTTTCGAAGGTCACTGGCTTCCCCCAATTTGGCAACACAGGGGATGCACACAAATATCATTCATTTTAGATTGTCATCAAGAAACATGTATTCTTTCCGCGCACGAACGAAATAAATTGTGGAAGCTGCAATTGCCTCCCAAATATTTGAGAATGAGCCTGTAAATACTTTTTCTCATCGATTCCGCAATTTATTTTACTGCGATTACGTCAAGATTTATTCGGGAGTCCACTGAAATATTGCGATATTTCACTATTTCAGAAAAGGTACTTTGACAATGTAATACACAAATCACTCAAACAATTTCTCATGCAAGATTCAACAAAAGGACACCAAACTTTCGCTATCTTCTCAAGCAAAAAAAATTTATTTATTTCTTTCATTGAATGAAAACAATCTTCATATAGAATCCCTACTTGAATATATTCTCGTGTGAGTTGAGTATTTTGTGAACCTGAAAAAACGCTTGCATTGTTTTCCACATATCAGAAAATCTATATTCTCGTAATGTGTCTTGTATTTGATTTGTATTATTCAGTTTCGGTTATTATATTGTGTACCACGAAAGTTACTGAATGAGGTTGCTTATAATGGATTATTAATTAACTGAATGTAGGAATCTGGGGTATTCCAAGGTTCAAGATTACAGATAAATCATGAACAATTTTCAGGTAAACGACTCAAATGAATTCAATTTTAATCAGAACATGCTACTGTTCAAATGTACAAAAAAAGGATGGAATTTTTTGGGTGTGTGACACAAGTTATGTTATAAAATCAGTAGCCCATTGTTTTAGAAATATACCAACAAAAAATAGTCAACAGAACATATACATATAGACACAAATGAATTGAAATAATCTATACATATATAATTACATGTCCTGACTGACTGATTCACTAACTTCAACGCCCAGACCAAATAACTCAACACAAAGAGCTGAAATTTTGATAGCGTATTACTATGATGACATGAGTATATAACCAAGTTTTTTCAATACTCCATCCCTAAAGGGGTGAAAATCATAATACCGTTAGTTTTGAAGTTAGAGTCATGAAAACTGCTATTTTTGGCCTTTTCTTCTCGAATAACGAAACACGTATTTTTAGATTATTGGAAATTCAACCCCTAAAGGGGTAAGAGAGTTAAATGGGGTTCGAAACTTTGTACTGGAGTACCCTTAGTTTTCGACTTGGGTTCATAAAAATTGGTATTTCAGTGTCTTCAGCAATCCAAACCCTAAAGGGGTCAAATGGGGGGTGAAACATTTTAAGTTAGGATCATGAAAATGGACATTTGAGGTCTTTTTACATATGAAGACATTTGTTTTCCAGTGTTTTTAGAAATTCAACTACTAAAGGGGCGAAATGGGGGCTGAAAATGTTTATTAGGGTTCCGTGAGTTTTTGAATTAGAATAATGAAAATTGGTGTTTTGGCTCTCTGTCACGAATAAATAAATCGTGTTGAACTTCATTCAAAATGCCATATCTACAGGGGTGAAAAGGGATTGGTGAATTTGTAATAGTCGTCACAAAGCATTACTTCCGCTGTCAAATCAATTATGGCACCCAAACGAGATAACGGGATAACAGGATAACATGAAACGAAATCACGGAATAGCCTGAGCCATAAGCTAGATGAAAACATATGGAAAAATGCTAGTTGATAATAATATAACAATACAATAATATATTTTAGGAAGAAAACCTTATAAGTGAGAGTTCTAAATGGTACAGAAAATCGAATGGAAGAGGAACATTCTTTCACAGATCTTGAAAACTACTCAAAATTACTTATTTATATTACCGAAGAAAATTATTCACTGTGTTATTGAGGATTTGAAAGAATAGGAAATAATGAAATTGAATAAAAATCATTATGCTCAATGAATAATATATTCAATTCTTCTTGAAAGGAAACTAAGGAAAATAGATCCAAATAAACTGGGGTACCATTAAAAACACATTTTCGGAATTGAAAGTAGGTATCAAGAAGTTTTTTTTTTCATAATGAAATTATAAGTAATATCAATATATATTACTGAATCCTCAACCAATATTTCCACAAATAAAAATATTTTCCGAACCATGCGCTATGGGATAATTTTTTTTTTCCTATTATAACATATGTTGTTTAGGAAAAATCCGTGTATCAAACTCAATCGATTCGGGATGACATTCTAAAAAAGTCGTATTTTTCGATTTTTTTTAACAAAAAACGGAAATAAAAACGGTTCTAGTTTTTTGGAAAAAGCTCAAAAACTATCGGCTATCAGGAAAATTAAAAAAAAAGATAGATTTCCTGTGATAATGTTACTCTCGCAACTCTATCCCAATTATTAATAATTTTAATTCAACGATGAATTAAAACAGGGCTTCGCGTGGGCGTTACGCTGAACTACAGCACCTTTCGATAGAGCAATTCACATAACATATTATTTATATTATTAAATATAAATTTAAAAATTCCAAAAAATTATTGTATTATGTATCATTGGAAAAATGTAATTTTGGGAATTTTTTTTTCATTCAATTTTGATATCGTTTTGTTTGAGTAGTTTTTTTGGAACCGCCGATTTCATTAAAAACCGAATAATTGTTCACAGAATGACTTCATGATTTCTTGCTTCCTGAAGCACATTTTACAGTGTACTCGATTATATCACGCTATAAAATTGTTTAAAAGTTACTTAGTTTGGTAATTTTAAATTTCTAAAGATAACAAAATATGAGAAACACACACAGTTTGTTGTATATGGTTGTTCTTGTTATTTTTTGTACTACTCAAAAAAAATCAACGCCAATCAAAGTTTGTTTATAACTAATTGTTAACTAAATAAAGAATTATTAATAAAAAAAAAAAAAATTTTCCTATAAGGTGGAGAATAACCATTTCCGCATTTTGGAAGGAAAAAAATTCTAAATATATTATTTAAATAATGAGAAAATGAAAAAAAAACAATTTGAAAAAGAATATAATAAACGTCGTGAAATGTCTTTGTCAGACATAAAACTGATAATAATGTGGAATTTCAAAAAAATACAATGTTTATTCGATATCTCATATTTTGTAATTTTTAGAAATTTATAATTAACAAAATGTTCAATTTTTTATCAATTTCTGCATGATATCATTGAGTACACATGTAAAATGTGCTCCAGAAAGCAAAAAAAAATATGGAGTCATTCTCTAAACAATTATTCGGTTCTTATAAAAACGGTTGTAAAATATTTAGTTGCTTTTGGTCAGAAAACTTTAAATAAAGCAAATTATTGACAACGAGTTTTTATCTATTTTCTGTCAGACTGGACAACTCCTGTCCAAAAATTCTTGCCTAGCCAACTTAACAATATATACATAATAAAGTATTAATAGTCCATTCGAATATAGCAAACGACGACGTTACATTCTCCCCCCCTGCAGTTTAAAGGCATTTGATCAGTCCATAATTACTTTCGCTAGTTTTGCCACAGGTCTCTTGAAAATGCAATTTTTCGTCCTTACATTCGCCACTCTGATTTTGCCATCGGGTCCAGGAAAAACTACTTCGATTCTTCCCAATTTCCAAGAGTTCCTCAAGGCATTATCTTCGATCATTATGACAGTATCACCCTTTCGAAATAGGTTTTCCATCGTCACACCAAACGTTTCTTCTTGTTAATCCAGGTAAATACTCTTTCGTCCACCTTTTCCAATACTCATTTGTGATCCTCTGCACTTTTCTCCATTCTCGTTTCAATTCACATTGTCCCAATTCTCCAAATCCATCTCCATTTGAATTCCCAAGAAGAAAATGGTTAGGAGTTAAAGCTTCCCAATCATTTGGATCGGTAGAGACTTTAGTAAGTGGTCTTGTGTTCACCATGTTTTCTACTTCGGCAAAGAGCGTGAGTAGGAGTTCGTCTTTCAATTTTTGATTCATGAGAATGGTATGAAAATATTTTTTAACTGAACGTATAAGACGTTCCCACACTCCCCCCATGTGCGGACTTGCGGGAGGAATCATTTTCCATTCGATATTTTTCAACTGCATCTCTTCTTCAAGTTTGCCTTGGTTGATGTCGTTGATCGCTTTTTTCAGTTCGTCCGTAGCACCACGGAAGTTAGTTCCGTTATCAGAAAAAATTGTTTTTGGGTGGCCTCGTCGGGCTATAAATCGTCTCAAAGCCATGATTGTAGAGTCGGTAGAGAGTGAGTATGCTACTTCAAGATGTATTGCTCGAATTGTTAGGCATGTGAAGAGAACGCCCCATCTTTTCTCTTTTCTTCTACCAACTGTAACAGTAAGAGGTCCAAAGTAGTCAATACCAGTAATGGTGAACGGTTTCATTACTGGAGTTAGTCTTTCTACGGGTAACTGTCCCATCACTGGTAGTTCTGGTCTTGCTTTTTTGATTCTGCAGAGCTGAAATGAAGCGAAAATCGATTTTACTGCTGATCGGCCATTCACGATCCAATATTTTTGCCGAATTTCATTGAGTACTAGTTCAACGCCTTGATGTCCATATCTCTCGTGGTAGTGTTGGATAAGTAGCCTCGTGAAACGATGTTTATTCGGTAATATTACTGGATGTTTTGCGGATTCGGTCATGAGAGGTGCCAAATCAGTCCTTCCTTGTATTACAAGCACC
>JAFIRS010006709.1:0-33271 GCA_018342105.1 Gonioctena quinquepunctata | reverse complement strand
CCTTTTCTTATTTCTCTGGGTGAGAGTGATATCATTAACTTCAAAGATCCTTTTTTCTGAAGAATAGTTGTTGAAGGATTGATTCTTTATAGATTTATCAATCATAAAATCGTTTGGAATATATCCTGAAGTTCTTGGAAGTTTTTTATTATATTATAAGGGAATAAAAAACTGGTTTGGAAATGAACTCAATTTTTTTTTTGTGGAAATCAAAACTTACTCAACAATACATACCAAATATGGGTGAAAACATATTCATCCTGGATACCAATCTTTTTCTATTATATTTCCCATACTCAAAACTGACCGTTTCTGAGAAATTTTGAGAAATTTAAAAATACAGACCATAGTTTGAAAATTGTTTTCACCCTGTAACGTGTAACGAGCTGCTCGTGATTTAATGTACTGCTCAGCTCAAAGGTTAACGTTAACTACCACATGAAATTTTTAATGCAATATTATACAGAGTGGCGAAAAAAATTGCCTCGAAATTTGGACACACATTTAATTAAATAACTTCTTGAAGTTGAATGGAACACCCCGTATTTAGTGGCGTAATTTGACGCAGAATTAGATTCTCTTCAAAACTCTATTAAGGTTCCCTATACTTATCTCTTCTACTTTTTACACAAAAGGCGTTTTTATATTTTACTTATGAGTAATTTTTTTATCTTGAAAATGAAACACACTGTATTGTAATGAAAAGCTTAAAAAGCATTTTTGAAGTCATTTTATCGAAAAATTCAGAATCTTAAATGGTTTATTATTTTAATAAATGCTCAAAATGGTGTCCATTATCCTCGATGCATAGGCGATGTCTTTTTCGAAATGAGTGCTGAACTCTGGATAACATATTTTGCGGTATGGAACGAAAAGCATTTCTCATTCGTACTTTCGTATCCTGAGGTGTCGTTGGCGGTGTATCGTGAACAATACTTTTGATATATCCCCATAAAAAATAGTCGGGACTTGTAAGGTCCGGAGACCTGGCTGGCCAGTTCTGTGGACCTCCTCGTCCTATCCATCTATTTGGATATTGTCGATCTAACTCGTTTCTAACACGTCTATCAAAGTGTGCAGGAGCACCATCTTGCTGCATCCACATCCGTTGACGAATATTAATAGGTATACTTTCCAACAGCACAGGCAAATTATCCCTAATAATTCCGAGAAACATGACACCGTTTGAGTGACCATAAAAAAAGTAAGGACCTACTACTTGCGTTCCAATTATTCCACCCCACACATTAACAGACCATCTGTGCTGGTGATCAAGGGTTCTAAAAATATTAGGGTTTTCGTCACTGTAATAGTGAAAGTTATGTCTGTTAACTAATCCGTTGTTATGAAAAGTTGACTTATCGGAAAAAAGCACATAATCAAAAAAAATGTCTTCATCACCAAACTTTTCTGAAGCCCATAAACAAAAATTCAGTCGTAGATCATAATCTTCTTCGGAAAGCTGTTGATGTAGTTGAATGCGATACGGGTGGAATCTGTACTTTTTAATTATACTTTGGATACTTTGTCTGCTTATTCCAGTTGTTTCACATATTTTTCGCTGACTTGTGTGAGGGTGTTCAACCAGAGATAACATCACTAAATATTCATTTTCCCCATTTCCAGTAACCGGTTTTTGCCGTTCTTGCTTATTATAGGATATACTGCCTGTTCTTCGGAAAAGCTGCAACAACTTTTCCAATGAACGCTTGTTAGGATGACTCCTGTTAGGATACCTTTGAGCATATACTCTTGACGCTAATAAACAGTTTTCTTCACACTCACCGATTATCAAAATTATATCAATTCGTTCTTCCTGGGGATAAGTTCTCATTTTACAATATTTCAAAAAGACAATAATTTTAAACTAGTTAAAACAATGATAATGGTTTGATTAACAAGTTGTGTCACAGTCAAATACTTTTTGTTTCATAATAATAATTAACGTCATCTAGGCCAGAGCCTACTATTATTAAAAAACTAGTATAATAGGTTTTATAGGAAATCGTAAATGTATGTTTTTATTGACCCCATATTGTAATTTTGGTATTTATTTCAATATGAAGTCTAATTTGCTAAGAAACAAGCGAATTTAACATATTTTGCCTCAATAATTAAGACACGTGCATCTTCTTATTTTGAAGGATGATTTAATATTTCAGAAATGGCAATAAATTTGAGTTTTTACATTTGCCTGCATTTTACTTAAGATACACCGTATTTTCAAAAATTCAAACTTCTGCTTCTAGCGAATCTACGTATTCCTTAATAAAAAGGTTTTTAAAACGCTTTTTAAGCTTTTCATTACAATACAGTGTGTTTCATTTTTAAGATAAAAAAATTACTCATAAGTAAAATATAAAAACGCCTTCTGTGTAAAAAGCAGAAGAGATAGGTATAGGAAACCCTCATATAGTTTTGAAAGGAATCCAATTCTGCGTCAAATTACGCCACTAAATACGGGGTGTTCCATTCAACTTTGAGAAGTTATTTAATTAAATGTGTGTCCAAATTTTGAGGCAATTTTTTTTAAAAATTTCTGTAGTCGTTAACTTCAACCTTTGAGCTAAGCAGTACAGTTAATCACGAGCAGCTCGTTACACGTTACAGGGTGAAAACAATTTTCAAATTATGGTCTGTATTTTTAAATTTCTCAAAATTTCTCAAACGGTCAGTTTTAAGTATGGGAAATATAATAGTTACTCACCTTTATTTTGTCTATAGTATCTAAAAATATAAAAAAATAAAGGGGGTTCCATAAGAAAAAATATAACTTTGGTATGTAATTTTTTTGGGGATCATCCTATATATTTCAAAATAATTTTGGAATATGCTCCTCATGGACTCACATATGACTGTGCTAATGTTTTTCCCGTAGAAATACCGAAGCGAATGTGGTGGGCCACCCTGTATATATATATATATATATATATATATATATATATATGTATTGATATGTTAGGAAGGACCAGTATTATATTTTGAAGATGAAAAAGAAATAGTTTCTTAAAAAAAACCACAAAAATAATAAATATTTAATAGTTAGTAGTTCATGAGAAATTGTTTTACATTTTTTCGATATTCTATTTCCTTTATGAAGCCTCTGTATAACATTGATATGTAAATATATGCAAATACCATAATGCAATCATTTTCTTGCATTGCCAAAAATGATTACAACCTATAATTGTTTAAAATATAACAAAATGTCCAGATTTACAAAATTATTCTGGATTAAATGTGATCAACAAAATTATAAGGTTGAAACATACAGTGTATAAAATTGTATCTAACTATGAATAGCCAATGGGAGAACAAGAAACTTCTTGATGACAATAGCCAATCAGGGAACAGAGATGGTGAGATAAAAGATTTGAAATTGTGGAAAAGTAAGAACTGAGAAACGTCAAAGATAATTATGATCAAATATTGTATTTAGTTTATAAGAAATGTAAAATATGTTAGTTGATAAGTTTTCTCAAATAACACCAAATTAATGAAAGTGCGACAAGGAAGTGCGCGAGTTTGAAAATTCAAATAAAATGACAAAACAGGAATGGTATCCAGGTGAAGAAAAAACAAAGCGAGAGGAGATTGAATTTTTTTTAAAAAAGAAGCCACGTAAAGAAATTTGAAAGAAAGAAAATTTAGGATTTTCATTAATGAGAAGGTAGTTTTTCAACAATGAAAAACCAATACAACCTCTGAATAATCTCGACACAAAATAAAGAAGATTGCCTTTTTGGTTCTCCACATGAAAACTTGTCCAAGCTGATTTCGTAGATTTTGGATGGTTCCTTTTGAAATGGTGAGTTCCTGAGAGGAGTGGATGAAACAGGAATTCAGATTATGCCAGGTATTGCATCAGCGACATTCCAGTTCCAGGTATAAACTTTTTTAGTGCACATTACAAACTGAATCACTTCACAAAATAACTCGTATATCTGAAGAATTCTATAATTCGGTATTGAACTATAAAAGAATTCTTTCAACTCAAAAGAAAAAAGTGAGGATATATTTACATATCCATCACTGTTTTCCAGTATTTTATGAAAATTTGTCAATTGCTCATAGTTATAAGTTATCTATCGCAGGCCAGGTTGATATAGGTTTTCGTGAATAAAGGAAATAATTGTTTTTGATAATTTCTGGTTTATTTTCCACAATGATATGCAATATCTTACTTATAAACACTGAACTGAAATAGTTCGAGTGACATCAAGACAGGCAGTGGCTCTATTGCCAGTACCGACTCCTGAGGCGAAGGCGTACCAACTGAGATTAGTCGTGGTGAGAAAAGTAATAATAATTGGCAACAACGTGGCGAGAAGACAGTAACGTTAGCTGGCAATTATTATTTCATAACAATTAGCTATTATCATATCACAATATGACAATTGGCTTCCCATCGCGGAGCTGAATTGCCTACATAAGTATTAGAGGTATACCAAAATCGAAATCAAAATATTCATTCAGGGAAAAAATATTTGTGGGGCAATATCAATAACGTGTGGCAGAAATAACAACAATTGATAATACATAACAAATTGCCGCCGCAACGCGGGGCAAATAAGGCAAATATAAATATTCATTGGTGAAATAATAACAACAATTATTATTTCATAACAATTATGGTGCCCAACGCGGTGCGAAAATATTTGTAAGCATAATAATAATAAATAAAATATAATAACAAAAATCTACCCATCATAACAATTTGGCGTCCCAACGTGTAAGGCGAATATTGGCGAATAAAAAGAAAGCTAAATATTGGTGAATGAAAAATGGATTTGAGAGATGGTAAGAAAGTTGGTTTGGAAAAAGGTGCAGAAGGTAGAGAGAGGGGTGATCAGGAACAAGGAGATAGTAGTAATGTGAGAGGGAGTGAAATAAAAAGTGAAACAATGGAAATTGACAGTAAGCTTCAGAAAATGATGGAGTTCATAGTGGGAAGTATGAAAAAGGAAATGAAAGAAAATACAGCAAGTATGAATGAAAATATGGCAAGTATGAAAAATGAATTAAAAAATGAAATAAAAGAAAACTCAGAAAAAACAGAGAAAATGAATGAAAATATGGCAAGTATGAAAAATGAAATGGAAGAAAATTCAGCAAGTATGAAAAATGAAATGAAAGAGCAGATAGAAAGATTGAATGATGGAATGAGAGAAAGTATGGAAGAAAAAATGGACAATATAAAGAATGAAATGAAAGAAAGTTTGGAAAATGAAATAAAAGAGTTCAAAGAAAACACAGCGGAAAGATTAAGAGAAAATGTGAAAGAAAATATAAAGGATATGAAAGAAAATATGGAAAGAATGAAAAACAAAATACAAACTGAATCTCAACAAAGTGAAAAGGAATTGTTAGAAATGCACAAACAATTAGAAACTAAAATAGGACAACAAAATAGGAATTTTATGTGGCAATAACACAAGAAGTATCCACTATAAATAATCATGTAGAAAGGCAAGATGAAAAAATAAAAGACATGAAATTAGATATGAATAGTAAACAAAAAAAGTTAAAAATGAAATAAGTACTCTCGAAAAACAAATAAGATACTTATTTAAAAATAATAAACGTAGAGAGTGAAATGACAAAATGTAGAAGAAAAGATGAAATTATTAGAATAAGAAGAATAGACAATAATTTTGATAGTAGAATCATAATAATTGTCATGGATCACAAATAAATAAATAAAGTAACAAAAATGGAAATATATGACAGATACATGGTGAAAATGAATCTTGAAATGCAAGAAGATGACAAAAATGATAAAATAATTATAATAAAAATGAATGACATGACGTGGCTAATAAAAAAATTGAGTTGCAAAAGGGAACATAAATAAAAAAATAATAGTAATGCAAATCAATGCATTTACGGGGCGAATGAATTTTTGAAATGAAAGAAAGTAATACAAAAAATGAAATAATAATAATAATGGATAGTAAAATGTCAAAAATAAAATTGGGAAATAATTTGAATAAATCAGAATATCAAAAAGAGGAAAAATTTTAAATTATGAAGTAAGAGATAGT
This sequence comes from Gonioctena quinquepunctata, assembly GCA_018342105.1. NCBI lineage: Eukaryota > Metazoa > Arthropoda > Insecta > Coleoptera > Chrysomelidae > Gonioctena > Gonioctena quinquepunctata. The sequence continues at coordinate 27,227 of JAFIRS010006709.1, read as the reverse complement.
TCAAAATAATGAAATGAAATTTCTATTGAAAATTTTTGAATTAAAATATATGTTTGTATTAGTAAAACGAGCAGGATTCCATGGAATAAATTATAGGCTTGACAAATTTAATAGGCAAGTTAGAGAATAAAAAAGGAAAAGAGTTTAAAAAATAATTTGATAGATAGGTAGGATTTCAGAAATATTTGAATAAAAGGAAATAAAATGGAAAACAAACGTAAAGAAAAAAATATATCAATGAGAGAAAATATTGGGGGAAACAAAAACAACATATGAGTGGATATTTCAAGAAGAAAACAATAATATTGAATAACAATAAAAAATTCTGAAAAACAGAAAAGTTGATACAAATAATTGGTACAGATCAGTAAGATAAAGTAAGTGAAAAACAAATAGATTATGAAGAAGGAAAAATATAGAAATGGATAATAAATAATGTGAATTTCAAGAAAAATGAAAAGAAAATGAAGATAAAAATATTTTGGTATAAAAAGAATGTATGTGAGAAATGAAAGTGGAAATGATAATAATAATAATACTAAAGAAGTAAGTTATAAGAAATATGATGATGATTAAGGTATATTGATGAATAAAATGAAGGTATATTAATAATTAAAATAAAGGTATATATTAATGAATATAAATGAATATAATAAGTTAATTGTGTGAATAATGAAAAAGCGAAAGAGAAAAAAAAAATTAAATTTTAATTAAATTATGATAAAAAAATTTATATTTTTCAATTTTTTGTGGCTAAAATCTAGCAATTACTACCTACTCGTTTTTTGATTACTTCCAAAATACTTACTTACCCACCTTACTTCAACTATCACCAGTTAAATAATATGATTATCTACTTTTACTATTTGTTGTAATATAAATTATTTTCGTTGTTCTGGTTAGTTTATTTCATTACTTTGTATATCATTCCATCCTCTCATAAAATATACTGATTTTGACGGAACAAGAATAATGTCAGTAGCGATCTGTCATTGTCAACTACGTATGTGTGTGCCAGTGTTCACTAGTGAAAAATCAATTATCCCCTATTTTTCCAACCATAAGGGTGGCTAATTCCTTTCGAAATCCAAATATAAGGTATACCCTATCTATTAAAAAAAGAATCATCCAAATCGAAGAACCCAGTACAAAGTTATTCCTGATAGAATCGGTCAACGAACCAGAAATCAGAGGGTGAGTGATCAATATCCTTCATTTCGCTACCCTTGTAGCGGGTGGGTGGGTGGGTGGATTTCATCTTTTAAATTCAAATGGGACCGAATTCGAAGTACACCCTATCCACTAACAAAAGAATTATCGGAATCGGACGCCTCAGTAAAAAGTTATGCGTGATCATACATGGAAAAATATGATGGAAAAACATACAATATACGGGTCGAATAGAGAACTTTCTCCTTTTTGGTTTCGTCGGTTGAAAATAGGTGAGGTCCTAGATTCGAGCCTTGTGGAACTCCAGAATTAGCCAAAAATTTTCCTAAAGTGTTTCCATTATGTTTGACCGTGAAGTATCGTTTTTGAAGATAATTCTTCAACAATTCAAGCAAATTTCCGGACAATCCATAGCCACTGAGCTTTTCTAAGATCATGATGTACCTGATCAAATGCCTTCCGGAAGTCCGTGAAAACAATATCCAACTGTGATTTATTTTCTGGAGTTTCAAAAGCCTTATTGCTAAATATCAATGGATTTGTGCTGATTGACTTCTGTCTCATGAACCCGTGTTGTTGTAGTTCTAAATATTTATGAGTGTAAGTGCTGAGTTTGATGAAAATGATTTGCTCAAATAGTTTAGCTTGTGCACACATTATTGAAATTGCTCTATAATTTTAAACACCCATTTTGTTCCCCGACTTGTGTATTGGTATTGTTATAGCAGTTTTCCAAACAGTGGGGAATGAACCGGTTCTAATGATCAAGTTGTACATATGAATCAATGGGACTTCCAGCCAGTCACCACAGCCTTTCAAAATATAAAGAGGAATACCATTTGTACCTTCCGCCTTCTTGGGCCTAAGTTTTCTCAATGCTACATTAGAATCAGTCTCGCATATAGAGTCTATGTTGAATGATTCATTACAAATGCCTATACCATTATATTTATCTTCAAAATGCATGTTATATGTTGCAGGTTCGGAACAGAAGACTGACGAAAATAAATTTGCGAATACGTCAGCGGTTTTATCTTCGTCCACAAACTCATTATTATAGACAAAACATCCTGGGTTTGTATTATTTGACTTTTTTTTATTAACAAAACTCCAAAATTCATTCATTTTCGTATGTATACTATCTTCGATTTTTTTATAATAAGTCTCCTCTCTCTCTCTCTCCTTTTCTAATTATTTTTTTTATTTGCACCTTTACTCTTTGAATTTAATTTCGTAATGATCTGATAGCATTTACAAAATCCTGTATCTCTCTTTTTCTCTCCTTAAATATTTTATCTCTTAAGTGAACCAAATTGGATACGAGTTCTTTTTCTTACTGGAACTAATTATAGGGACACACCTTGCTACAACGTCATTCCAAATACTATAAAATTTACCCAAAGCCGCGTCAACATCGCTTTCATTCAGAACTGTATGCCACTCGATATAATAATTGCAGCTTCTTTCCTCCCTTTAGAAGAAATAGTAATGTTTAGAGCGGGATGGTAATCATCCTCCTCCACAAACGGCAGATCAATTTTATTTATCTCGTAGCTAGTAATATTATTTTCCGAAGTTAATACTAAATCCAAGATACGGCCCGTGTAATAAGTCCAATTTCCCACTATGCATGTTCAAATTTGAGCTAGTGCCTGAAATTCCTTGTATATTGAAATCCCCAACAATATAAGATTTGCTAAAATGGAGATGTTTTTTGCAAAAAATTGAAAGCCATTTCATATACTTCATTTGAACTATTGGGAGGTATGTATATAACACCAAACGTGTACTTTTCCTTACCCAATCTGAGCTGAATAATCACTGCTTCAAAAAATAGTGCATGTTTCATAATATTTAGGATTTTGAATTTTGTTTTAACAGCGATTAGGGCCCCACCTCAAGTGCTCTTATTTGTGAACTTCAGATCTCTATCAGATCTTATCAAGTAAAAACCTTCCATGTAACGATTTCTCCATCCCTGACTCCTTCCTGTAACCATGTTTCCGTTTCATTATATGTCGTAGTCATCTTCCAAAGATCTCCTAAAAAATTTCATTGCATTTTGTGTTCAACCCCCTAACATTCTGGTCATATATAGCTAAGTTGATCATAGTATTGTATAACGATTAGTAAGCCCTGAGACATGCATAGAACAAATACACTAAACTGAAATAAACAAAAGAAAATATTAGATAGATCATGAATTCAGATGTATTCAATCATTCAGAGAATATTCACTGATTATCATCATATGAACAATATGAACAAAACAATGAGAGAAAAAAAAAGTGGACACAAAAGTTAAGTTTTTCATCCCCTTCATCAAATCTGATTCTTCATTTATTATTTTCACATGGTTGCCAATTTTCGTGTATATCTTTCCATTTCTAGTCCAGACATTCTGTGCACCCTGTTTTTTCTTCGTTGACATTAAAAGTTGGTAGCGTTTTTCAATCAAATCCCGTTCAAATCCTGGTACCCTTCAATGCAGCTCTGGCTCTGTAGACTTCGTTTCGCTTCAGGAATGTGACGAAGTCTCCTATGACCGTTCTTGGCTTCTGAGTGTTCTCATTATATATACACATATATATATATATATATATATATATATATATATATATATATATATATATATATACGGTATAAGTGGGCCTCCGGCCTTGTTAATTTTGAGGTTCACTGAGACTCCGATGTCACCGAGCCTCCGATATACGGACGCCCGGTAACCACCCTTAAAAAATGTCGCATACGACATGTAACATAGTAACAAACACTTTGCCACAAAAATATGGAGGAGTCCAAGTTGCCCGATTTTCGATAGCCATTTAAAATTTAGTGCAGTCCCTCGCCGCTGAAGTGCGCTGCTTATATACTATGTTTATGTTATAGTGTTTGAAACGTATACTTTCGAAGGTCACTGGGCTTCCTCCAATTTGGCAACACAGGGGATGCACACAAATATCATTCATTTTAGATTGTCATCAAGAAACATGTATTCTTTCCGCGCACGAACGAAATAAATTGTGGAAGCTGCAATTGCCTCCCAAATATTTGAGAATGAGCCTGGTGAATACTTTTTCTCATTGATTCCGCAATTTATATTTCTGCGATTACGTCAAGATTTATTCGGGAGTCCACTGAAATATTGCGATATTTCACCATTTCAGAAAAGGTACTTTGACAATGTAATACACAAATCACTCAAACAATTTCTCATACAAGATTCAACAAAAGGACACCAAACTTTCGCTATCTTCTCAAGCAAAAAAAAAAATAATTTCTTTCTTTCATTGAATGAAAACAATCTTCATATAGAATCCCTACTTGAATATATTCTCGTGTGAGTTGAGTATTTTGTGAACCTGAGAAAACGCTTGCATTGTTTTCCACACATCAGAAAATCTATATTCCCGTAATGTGTCTTGTATTTGATTTGTATTATTCAGTTTCGGTTATTATATTGTGTACCACGAAAGTTACTGAATGAGGTTGCTCAGAATGGATTATTAATTAACTGAATGTAGGAATCTGGGGTATTCCAAGGTTCAAGATTACAGATAAATCATGAAAAATTTTCAGGTAAACGACTCAAATGAATTCAATTTCAATCAGAACATGCTACATTCAAATGTACAAAAAAAGGATGGAATTTTTTGGGTGTGTGACACGAGTTATGTTATAAAATCAGTGGCCCATTGTTTTAGAAATATACCAACAAAAAATAGTCAACAGAACATATACATATAGACACTAATGAATTGAAATAATCTATACATATATAATTACATGTCCTGACTGATTGATTCACTAACTTCAACGCCCAGACCAAATAACTCAACACAAAGAGCTGAAATTTTGATAGCGTATTCCTATGATGACATGACTATATAACCAAGTTTTTTTCAATACTCCATCCCTAAAGGGGTGAAAATCACAATACCGTTAGTTTTGAAGTTAGAGTCATGGGAACTGCTATTTTTGGCCTTTTCTTCTCAAATAACGAAACACGTATTTTTATATTATTGGAAATTCAACCCCTAAAGGGGTAAAAGGGTTGAATGGGGTTCGAAAGTTTGTACTGGAGTACCCTTAGTTTTCGACCTGGGTTCATAAAAATTGGTATTTCAGTGTCTCCAGCAATCCAAACCCTAAAGGGGTCAAATGGGGGGTGAAACATTTTAAGTTAGGATCATGAAAATGGATATTTGAGGTCTTTTTACATATGAAGTCATTTGTTTTCCAGTGTTTTTAGAAATTCAACTTCTAAAGGGGCGAAATGGGGGCTGAAAATGTTTATTAGGGTTCCGTGAGTTTTTGAGTTAGAATAAGGAACATTGGTGTTTTGGCTCTCTGTCACGAATAAATAAATCGTGTTAAACTTCATTCAAAATGCCATATCTGCAGGGGTGGAAAGGGATTGGAGAATTTGTAATAGTCGTCACAAAGCATTACTTCCGCTGTCAAATCAATTATGCCACCCAAACGAGATAACGGGAAACAAAATCATGGAATAGCCTGAGCCATAAGCTAGATGAAAACATAGGGAAAAATGCTAGTTAATAATAATATAACAATACAATTATATATTTTAGGAAGAAAACCTTATAAGTGAGAGTTCTAAATGATACAGAAAATCGAATGCAAGAGGAACATTATTTCACAGATCTTGAAAACTACTCAAAATTATTTATTTATATTACCGAAGAAAATTATTCACTGTGTTATTGAGGATTTGAAAGAATAGGAAATAATGAAATTGAATAGAAATCATTATGCTCAATGAATAATATATTCAATTCTTCTTGAAAGGAAACTAAGGAAAATAGATCCAAATAGACTGGGGTACCATTAAAAACACATTTTCGAAATTGCAAGTAGGTATCGAGAAGTTTTATTTTTCATAATGAAATGATAAGTAATATCAATATATATTACTGAATCCTCAACCAATATTTCCACAAATAAAAATATATTTTCCAAACCATGCGATATGGGATAATATTTTTTTTTCCTTTTATAACATATGTTGTTTAGGAAAAATCCGTGTATCAAACTCAATCGATTCGGGATGACATTCTAAAGAAGTCGTATTTTTCGATTTTTTTAACAAAAAACGGAAATAAAAATAAAAACGGTTCTAGATTTTGGAAAAAGCTCAAAAACTATCGACTATCGGGAAAATTAAAAAAGAGGAGAAATTTCCTGTGATGATGTTACTCTCGCAACTCTGTCCCAATTATTAATAATTGTAATTCAACGATGAATTAAAACAGGGCTTCGCGTGGGCGTTACACTGAACTACAGCACCTCTCGAGAGAGCAATTCACATAACATATTTTTCATATTATTAAATATAAATTTAAAAATTCCAAAAAATTATTGTATTATGTATCATTGGAAAAATGTAATTTTGGGATTTTTTTTTCTATTCAATTTTGATAATGTAAGGCTATCGTTATTTGAGTAGTTTTTTTGGAACCGCCGATTTCATTAAAAACCGAATAATTGTTCACAGAATGACTCCATAATTTCTTGCTTCCTGAAGCACATTTTACAGTGTACTCGATTATATCACGCTATAAAATTGTTTAAAAGTTACTTAGTTTGGTAATTATAAATTTCTAAAGATAACAAAATATGAGAAACACACACAGTTCTTTGTATATGGTTGTTCTTGTTATTTTTTGTACTACTCAAAAAAAATCAACGCCAATCAAAGTTTGTTTATAACTAATTGTTAACTAAATAAAGAATTATTAATAAAAAAAAAATTTTTTTCTATCAGGTGGAGAATAACCAATCCCGCATTTTGGAAGAAAAAAAAATTCTAAATATATTATTTAAATAATGAGAAAATGAAAAAAAAACAATTTAAAAAAGGATATAATGAACGTTGTGAAATGTCTTTGTCAGACATAAAACTGATAATAATGTGGAATATCAAAAAAAATACAATGTTTTTTCGATATCTCATATTTTGTAATATTTTGAAATTTTTAATTAACAAAATAATCAATTTTTAATTAAAAAAAAAAAAAATATGGAGTCATTCTCTAAATTTTTTTGAATTTTTAAATTTATTTTCGATAGTATAAAAAATATTGTATTTGAATTGCTCTCTCAAGAGGTGCTGAACTCCTGCCGTAACGCCCGCGCGTAGCCCTATTTTCAACGTTGAATCAAAATTATAAATAATTTATATAGATTTCCGTGACAAAATTTTTCATAGTAGATAGTCTCGTCTCCAAGAATCTGTTTTTTATTTAATCTATCATCAAGAGTTCTTGAGTTACTACCAAAAAACTAAGGCTGTTTTTATTTTTTGTTTTGTGTTGAAAAACTAGCACATTTTCGTCAGAATGACATCCCGAATCGAATGAGTCATCGCTCATATATTCAGAAGGCTTGGAACTATTTTTCGCAGGAAACTCACTTCTCTACTAGACTATGATGACATGAGTAACCACTATGAAGGTTTTTTGATACTTCATCCCCAAAGGAGTGAAAATGAAAATACCGTTAGTTTTGAAGTTAAAGTCATGGAAATCTCTCCAAATCTAAATAATTTATTTATTGATACTCAGAATCAACCTTCAATGGTATAGTCTGAGGTTTTAATGGATCGCACTATTTGATGAGGAAGTGTATGATATGAGCATTGCAGTTTGACTATGAGTTCAAATATTAGGTATGTATTGAGAGCGAAAATACAATTTTTGTTCGAGAGGCGCCATTCGCAGTGGATCGCTACAATCACTCGAGAGCAGTTATGTCACTTTTTTCTCGAAATGCAACACATAAATATAACTGTTCACTAGTGGCGGCTATTTACCAACTAATTGCTATCGACGGCGCGCGTTTCTATGATGTTATTGCGAGCAAGTGTTGAAAGTATAAATTTCAAAGTAAGTTTTAGAAATGTAATTTCAAGTCAACAGTTGAATTGAACGTTGATTACTTCAGATGCTGGTGTTAAGAGTCAGCAATTTTCTTTACAATTTTTATTATTTACAAATATAATATAACATTCAAATGCTTTTTTGAATTTCATTGACATTAATATTTATTATACAATCTGAACAACTAGAAATATTCCTTCTGCACTTCCTATGTTTTTTTTGTCATTAAGTATTCTTGTAGGAGGAATGGAATGAACAGTTGTGGCCACCTTCAGAAGAAGGCTTTTGGCAATATTCTACTAATCATCCAGCGAATCCCCAATTTAATTTGGTAATTAAAATTTCCATCGCCTGTGTCTTTTGATAGTACTTAAGTTTGCACTTTCTTTTAGCAGTAAAGTGACCAAAGACCGGCGAAAACAGTGACCAGTATAGTGCTTTGGATCTGTCAGTTTCAAGAACTCTCCTGGAATTTTACTGATGTATAGATACCAACTGGATTTTTGATAAATTTCGATAAAAAATCAAATAAGAGTGGTCAACCGTAGTGGAAGATCGTGGAACGTTAGGATTTGAATCGGGAATTTTTACTATTAATGAAGACTAATAAGCACAAAAAATACCCAATATAGTTCACTGCTTTCATCATGGAATACTTATTGTCTAGTATAATTTTTAGGAACTCTTCCTTGAATATTTTCACCATTCCTTGAATATTTTCAGAATGATCGAAGGTAGATTATATATTCTCGTTATACGATACTACTGAAATAAATTTCATTTCAGAGTATGAAGCAAAATTCAAACTTTCAACTACCGAATAAACTTTTCAACAGGCCGTGTGATTTGTTATCATGCTGTGGAATTGAATATTGACTGAAAAATTGGCAACAGTGTCAGGAGGCCCAGTAAATACACAATAGCTTCAAAAGGAGGCCAAGTTACATAAACTCCCAAAAAACGTATGTAACATATACAAAGGAGGCTAACTAGCCTGAGATAGTGGCGGAGGCTGAGTGGGCTATTAACTGTTTGCTTTGTATAAACACGTGGATGCTTGGTGGGCCGAGTATGTATATATATATATATATATATATATATATATATATATATCTGTCAATCTGTATATATGACTCACACATAACCTTTTCAAGGTTCTATCTGTACTAACTCTCCTTTTTTTATCCTTTGAATGAAAACGTGTACCTACTTTCTTCATTTCCAGACTGCAATTTTTCCTTTTTCGTTAACAGTTGAATTATGCAGCGATAAAGCAATAAAGGTTCGATTTCAAGAAACAACTTTTATGAGGAAATAAATCTCCGTGTATTAATTAATAATATTAAACTCTTCGATTTACGACAATATTCTGAAATAACACTGCGAGCTGTTATTGGCAACACCGCATTCCACATTCCACAGTAGTAGTCAGTGTAAAACAAACGCGAGTTACATAGTCTAGCCTTCTTATCGGCCCTTATCGTTGACCCCAGTGCCCGGTACGAGGTTTCCTTCGGGATGCCAGCAACACCGAATTCAGTTCTAGTTATTATTTGTTATTGTAAGGTCGATCGACCAGAATCTTGTATTGTACAAATGAAGTTCTTTTTTAAAAGACACTTTGGTTTTTCCGAAACGTAATTGGCGCAGTCGGTAGGATTTTCGAAAAATAGTATATCCATAGTGGAAAACTATTTCAATTCCAATTGTTCATTTCGGAAATCGCGAATCTACAGTTCCACCGAGGAACCGAAGTTCATAGCAGTAGGAAAACGTTCGAGAAAGAAAAACCAGAGCAGGCCCAGGAGCAGAACCAAAATAGGCAAACTCGAGAGGCTACCCCTGGAAAGAAATTGAAGACAATGGTCTCAGTAGGAACATTGCTGTGAGTGATCATTTGTTTATAACTAGACTCCTTGCTGATCCCAAGTAAAAATGATCCCAAATAATTTTATTAGTAAAAAAAATCTAAAGTAAAAGTGCAGTAATTAACTGAAAGTGAGAACAACCCCGTAATACGGTGACGGCGGAGCTCACACTAGCCTATGAGTTTATCACAGATTGATACAATAGCAAAATTGTTAGAAAACGCTTTTAAAGAGCCTGAAGAAACGATTGACACAACCAATTATCAACTTTCGAGACTATATATTGATACCATCCCACATTATGATGGAAATCCCCATACACTGGGTATCTTTATTAAAAATTGCGAGAGTCTAATATCGCAGTTTCAAAGCGCAACAAATCAAACGCTCAATGAGTTCATAATTCAAGCCCTTATTGGAAAACTAAGTGGCAGAGCGTTATTATTAATAGGTTCCAGAACCGAACTGACCACTTGGGCAGGTATCAAATCAACTTCACAACTTAGTTTTGGTGATCAAAGAAACTTAGATTGTTTAGCACGATCTTTCGTCCCTCACACCCTACAGACAATATTCCCCTTACAATTTTGGTGTTCGATGCCAAGACGCCAGAAGCTTAATCGCATCTATAATTAATTGCTCTGCTACACTCAGCATAGCAGGAAAATTGTTACAAGTTCAAAATTATGACAACCTTTTCCCTGAAAACTTTCATTAGGAACTTGACAGGTAGACTTCAAGACAACGTACGGTTGCGTAACCCTGATTCTCTAGAAAAAGTCATGTCACTCGTTATTGAAGAAAACAATTTCATGTACTCACAAAATAGGAACCATAACATAAGTCAACAGAATCCCAAATCGTACACTCGTATACAACCATTAAAACCTCACACTCAAAACTGCAACCCAAATCATAACTTCCGCCCACAACAAACATATATGCCACCCCGAGCACAAAACCAAAATCAGAACCAACAAAGACCACAATTTCATGGGCCACAACAAAGAAATACTTTCCCAACGGGCCCCATTAACATGCAACCAGCACAAAGACCCCCTCAGAAATTCTTTACGAACGCACAGGTGTTTGGCAAACCACAAAATGCTTGGAGAAGCAACTAACAAGCCCCCAACATTCCAGCCCACTCCAATGAGTGGAATTTCAACCAATACAAACAGACCAATACACCACTATTCAAACTTTCACGGAAATCAAAACAAAAATCAACAAAAACCCTTTTTCCAAAGAAATGGCCCTGCCAACTTCACTTCAGAAGAATTGTTGCTAACGAACACGGAGAAGTAGAGCAAAATTCAGAACAGTTTTATGATCATTTCGAAGAAACTCAATATTATAACGATCGAAATTATGAACAAAATATTCAGAATCAAGATCACCCTCACTCATATCAAATTCATGATGACGTGAATTTTCAATCAGTTCCCCATACATCAAATCAGACATAACACTAGAATCACATAATACAAATGAACGAAATACAAAATCTCCTCTTCTAATTATTACTACACAGTGTATTCAGCTCTCCTCAATCAAATTCCATAATGTTTTCAACGGACTAATGATTAGATAATTCGAAGACCCTTCAAGTAACCCTAGATTAACGAGCGACATTATCTACACACCAGATGTGTCCATCCCGATAAGATACTTTCAATCGAACCCGAGACTATTATTTGACAAAACGTTAGCACCCAATTCAGAAATAATTACCGACATCTCAGTCGACGCGGATAGCGGCGACATTCTTATCGAAAAGCAGAAAATATTATCTTGTCATTCCAGAAACAGTCACACACGCTCATAACGGACAGCAGTAATTAAAATTCAAAATCCCACAAACAAATCGATAGGATTTAGTATGTTATACCCACTGAACACTATTCCCCTGAAGAACGAAGAAATTTACCATTTAGAAGAAATGCCTTTTATTTACGAAGAAAATAAACAACAAAAATTCGAAATTCTGCAAAATCAAACGCCTCAAATACAAAAATCGGAAATATCTTCCTTTATACGCTCCGATCAGTTGAACTAAGAAGAAAAACAAGCTATCGAAAAAATTTGCAAGAAATTTCCCTACATATTCTATAGAGACGGCGAACCTCTCACATCTACCACGGAAGTCAAACATACGATAAAAACTACTGACACCCAACCAGTCTACACAAAATCCTACCGATATCCATTCGTTCACAAACCAGAAGTTATATCATTCAACCTAGTAAATCCCCATGGTCACCCCCTATCTGGATAGTACCCAAGAAAACTGACGCATTAGGCAAAAATAAATGGCGAATAGTAATTGACTACCGCAAATTGAATGAGAAAATAATAGACGACAAATATCCAATCCCCAACATAACTGACGTACTCGACAAAATAGGCAAATGCCAATACTTCACTACCTTAGATTCAGCATCGGGCTTTCACCAAATTCAAATGCACACCCCCGACATTGAAAAAACAGCTTTCAGCGTTGGGGGAGGACACTATGAATTCCTCAGTATGCCTTTTGGACTAAAAAATTCCCCCTCTACCTTCCAGAGATGCATAGATAATATTTTGAAAGAATACATTAACAAAATTTGTCTTATATACCTGGACGATATTTTAATTTTCTCAAGTTCTCTCCAATACACATTGATAGCATACAAAAAATATTTAGTAAACTCCGAGAAGCAAATCTAAAAATACTATTAGACAAATCAGAATTCTTAGACACGAAACTGCATACTTAGGACATATCATCACAAGGGACGGTATTAAACCTAATCCCGATAAAATTGAAGCGATAAAAAAATTCCCCTTACCACAAACGACAAAACAAATAAAAGGATTCCTTGGACTTCTAAGTTACTACAGACGCTTCATCAAAGACTTCGGGAAACTAACGAAACCCTTGACCTCTTGCCTAAAAAAAGGATCAAAGATAACTCACGACGGTAAATTAATTAACTGTTTCGAACATTGCAAAACTCTATTAATGAATGACCCAATACTGACCGATCCGAATTTCGAAAAAGAGTTCAATCTGACGACAGACGCAAGTAATTTTGCCATTGGCGCCATTCTTCCACGAGGACCTATAGGCTCAGATTAACCTGTAGCTTATGCCTCTAGAACACTCAACGATAGCGAACAAAACTACTCCACCATAGAGAAGCAACTCCTAGCTATAGTATGGTGTACAAAGTACTTCCGACCATATTTATATGGGAGAAAATTTAAGATCATTACTGATCACAAACCCCTACAATGGGTCATGTCTCTCAAAGACCCAAACTCACGTCTAGTTGGATGGAGACTCAAACTCGAAGAATACGAATACGAGGTAATCTTTAAAAAAGGAAAACTCAACACGAATGCTGACGATCTCTCAAGAGTAGAAATTCACGCAAACGAGACTTCCCCCCTGGACGAAATTCAAAATTACTCAGACTATTTCTTCAAACACCCCCCGGAAAGAACCCCAGACATCGACATATCCTCTATATTAGGAGAAATTCACAAACCTCCAACTATGACAAACGTACATGACGACGCTCAACCCTCTACTAGTAGTAACACCGCGGAGATTGAATTCCCTCTACACCGAACTAATAGTACGAACACTGTACATACCAGCAAAAAAAACCCCATTCCTGTGATTCCAATAGCAGAACAACCACTAAACTACTACAACAATCAAGTGGTAATAAAAACTATACACTACGGAGACAAAAATCCAATTATGAAACACCCATTTCCTAACAGAACACGAACAACAATTTTCCTAGCCACAGATCAACTCGAAGCTGATATTATCAAGATATTGTTTTTGTTTTGTAAATACTTCACAGGAACCAACAAAACCGCCATATATTTCGACAATACAGACACCATACCAACTTTTTGCAAAATCACTGCTAACACCTTTGAAACTTTGAAAAGGTGTGTATAAATTGAATTTCTGTAGAGCCATTGTAAAAAATGCAAACATTGAATTATTCTCTAACATAACCTTCAAATCCCATGCGAGGGAAACTAGATTTATTAGAACAGAGCCGGCGCTAGATGATTTGCCGTCAGATTCGACATAGTTAAGTCGTCGATTCGTTTTTCAAACGATTGTTGGGACAGTTTTTCGTCATCCAATGATTTTTTTAAAATACATAGTATGTTTGTTGGTTTCATTTTATATGAGTATGAGTACCTATAGGTACTATTTTTTTCTCAGAAACTGAATACTGGTAGGATTTCACAATTGGATATAAAGGTAATCAAAATTCGAAATTGTACAATTCATTTTGATAATAATCATTGGGCGTGTGTGCCTGTAGAGAGATATTTATTTCCCAAAAATACTATACAAATTTCATATTACATTCCATCACAGACTTCAATGAAATATTAACAGAAACTTTTAAATGAAGTAATGATAAAATTATGAAAACAAAAATGATTACAGGGGCCCTTGGTAGCTCGATACATTATTTTCCAATCTGAATTATGTACGGAAAGAGATCTTAGGTGGATGAATATATGAGTCCGATTGGAGTGTATCGAGAAATATAATAATAATTGCTGTTGGTCGAATGAAACCTGCCTGCACTTCCGATGAATCGAAACTTTGAAAATAGGAACACACTGGAAAGTTCCACCATCGAAAACATTAATAATTGTCGAACAAAAACAATTGTGGGATAAAACGTTTCAGATTTTTTATTAAATAATAATGATTGTGATAATAAGTATACAGGGCAATTCAGAATGATGGTTCCAAATAAAAACTGAGGAATTATCCCAAAAAATAAATGAAATTTGAATCATTTTTTCCACAAATGTTTCTTATTTCTTATGCTATTGGAACTGGAAAATTATGTATGTTTTTCGGTGTGTTGTTGTGTGTTGAAAATGATTGTTTTTTTTTAATTAACATAAAACAATTATCAGTGGAAATTCAGGAACAATTTGGAAAATGTTTGGAAAAAAGGCAATTATTACCCAGTTGTGGGTACTGAGAACTTATACGACGCCGTGGTTACTGAGCAAATTATATTACAACTTCAAAATAAAGCACCCAATGTTCGAAAACATTATTTAAATTTTTTATTTTTTTTAAACTATCTTTTAATTAATTACGTACTTTTTTTCAAAATAAATTTCCAAATTGTTTGGAACGGGGATATTTTTGTTGGAGCATGTTCGTTTTATTTTGTTTGTTTTTTTATAATAACTTTTTAATAAAAAAAATAACATGTTTGCAATATATATCAGGCCACAACTTCATCCGTTTGTCAGCAATAGTTTCGATCAAATATGTCATTGGATATAAAAAAATATGAGTTATTATTTTTTTAACTGAATTAATATAAGTAGAGATTCAAACCCAACTAAGTAATGTATACAACCTTGTGTTTTTTGTTCAATAGATGTTGAATTTTCGAGGAAATTTTCTTAAATTGACCAAAAAAACTGTTTTTGTTATATTTTCTTCTTTTGATTTGCGTCATCGTAGAGTTCAAGTTACACATAAATAGAAATGCTGCAGCTTCATTGATAACAATTAAGAATCAATAAATAAATTGACAAATCTACCTTTCCGACTGATCGCGCCACCTTTTTTTGAGGGTAGGTAATCGTGTAATATTGTTTCAGGAATAGAAACTGGGTTGATTGTATACCTAATTGAATAAAAATTAAGCATATACGTGAATATTTATCATCTTCAATTATAGTTTTTTACGCAAAGGAAATCGCTGTTGCTGTTATTTTTTCATGGATAACTCCATTTCAACATCTTGGTTCGATCTATGTCGATACATGTGGTATTGACTAGTTACCATAGTGAATGGTGGAAATAGTAATGGAATAAACAGTTGTTGATTATTTTTTCCATGTAAATCAGCTCTATTCTCGACCATTTTTATACTACCCTCAAATCAAGAAATATTGAAAACAAAGTTGGAACATTCTCTAATGTGAATCATGTGAAATTATGTTTGACACGACATATACCATAGAATAATTTATGTCTCCTACCTACTCGACCCAAGGGGCCGGGGTTTTTTTCATGCTAATTCATTACACGAGAGGTAGTTTGGGTTACGAACCATTTTACTATGAGGAGCGTTTAGAGCGATTTCAAAACGATGGATTCGCATGAAAAAATCACCAGCTGCTCTCTATCCCATTAGTCTTTTCACCGTTAAACTGTTCCAATAATTTTTTTATAACATTCTCAAATCATGAAGACGTTTTTGCCACTTCCGTGCCCTGCTGCTACCGTGCCGCAGTTCATTCGCCGAGTATAGTTCTCAAACTCAAAATGGTGTTAGTTTTTGCTAAAGCTCGTCTCAATATGTTTGTTTGAAAAAATATATTCAAATAGATTGATTACCTATTTTTGGAAAAAAATGCCATCAACTTAAAAATTTCAAATTGCATAGGGGATAATAATAAATAATAATAAAAAAACTTTATTCATGATAAGTATGAATTTCAATTGCATACAAAATGATAAGAACAAGTTGTGGTGCGATAAGTACTGTTGTACTTGTTTCGCAATAAAAATAACAGAGGTAGAGAATAATTAATCAATCTAAGTAGACAATAAAATTTCCTAAATTACCTAAATAATCAATAAATTTTCCTATCTGTGACATTGTGTAAAAAGAAGAAAAATTAATGTATAAGCTATTTAACAAATTCATAATAATATAGATAAAAAATGTTTAAAAACAGGGATAGAAAATTCATAAACATGTATCTATATGTTCAAATGGAACGATTTTAGAAAATACATAAGATTGGTATCAGCTTGCCATAGGATATTTATATAATATAAAAGTTTGAGGTCTCGGAGTGGTAGGCACTTTTTCAGACAACGGAATCTGTAGAGGACCATTTGGAGCTTTTTTATGGTGTAACGTATGTGAGAATCCCATTTCATATTACTAAATCTAAATATATACCTGGGTATTTTATTTCTTTCACAGAATAAATAGTCAAAGTATTTCCTTGCATGTCGATATCAAGTTCTCTGAACGGGCAGACACCGGATATATTACAACTGAATGGTAGGAAGTTTGTTTTTGATGAATCAACTGTAAAAAGCCTGTAGTCAAACCATTGCTTGACTAGTTGGAAATCTGTCTCTACTTTGTTTTTAAGAGCGGTCCAAGTTTCCGCCTCGTAAAATATTGCAGTATCGTCTGCAAATCCAATTATCTTACCAACACTGTTCAGTTTGAATAAATCATTAATATACATATTGAATAATAAGGGACCTTATACTGTGCCTTGAAGCACACCACACTCAATTTGCCTTTGGTCACTTCTAACATTAGCTACCCTTACTATTTGTTGTCTATTTTGTAGATAGCTTTCAAAAATTTTCGAGCAATTTCCTCTGATGCCATTTATTTCTAGGGTTTTCAAGAGTAGCTGATGATCGACCTTATCAAAAGCCTTCGTCAGATCTATAAACAGGCATAATGAGGGTCTACCTTTTTCCAGGGATTTATGAATCTCTTCTGTTAGTTCCAAAATAGCGTCTTCGGTGGAAGTTTTCTCTTTAAATCCAAACTGTTTTCGTGAAATGAGCTCATATTTATTTACAAATGATATTCGTCTATTTTTCAGTAATTTTTCAAAAACTTTTGGGAGATGAGTGATAAGGGAAATGGGTATGTAATTTTTTGTGTCTGTTTTGTCTCCTTTTTTATGTATCGGGGTAACTATAGTTATTTTGAAACTGTCGGGCCACATACCAGTTGATAAGAATTTATTTATGATGAATGCTAGGGGGTCCAGTATGTAGGCTGAGATGGATTTCAGTACTTCTGCTCTGATTTCGTCAATTCCAACCGATTTATTATTTTTTAATTCACTAATCAGGGAGTTGAGTTCTTTTTCATCAGTAAGTGTTGAGACTGAGAAATTGGGTAGCCTATTATTTGTTGGAATGTAATTGGGATTATTTTTAATTTTATTTGCCGAGTTTTTGGCAAATCCTATGAATTTGTCATTAAATTCATTGGCTATGTCTTTCTTATTTTCCAATATTGTTCCACAATCTGTTTTGATAGCTTTAAATATTACTGGGTATTGAACTTGTCCCAGTGAGTTCTTTTACTATTTCCCATAGTTGTTTAGTACTCTGTTGTTTGTTTTCTATTTTATTTTTATTGTAATTGTATTTTGTTTTTTGTATCTGATTCGTTACCATATTTTTGTATTGCTTGTATCGATTTTTCAAAATAATACTATCAGGGTATTTTAGTAGAGTTTGGAACATGTCATTTCCATTATTGATCATCCTCAGTAATGAGTTAGTTAACCATGGAGCTATTTTTGTGCTTTTCCTATGGGACTTTTTCAGTTCAGTGCATTCATTCAGCGTGTTTATAATGATGACCAGAAAATCGTTCAAAGCTTTATTTGGATCTAATGCGCTATAAATCGACTCCCAGGTTATATCTCGTAGTTTCTCATGCATTTTATTATAATTGTGGTATTTGATGTGTCTGTTTTTGAGTGGTGTGCTATTTTTAGTATCATAAGTTACAATTTGCAATATAGTGGTTGAATGATCTGTTATATTGGTTTTCACAATAAGAGGCATGATCATGTCTATGGTCTTGTATAACTTTAATTTGATGAAAATATGATCTAGACATGAATCGAGTCTAGTAGAGTTATTGATGGTGGACATGTAACCATATTCGTTTAAGATATTCAGGTATTCCATTTTGTTGTCATCATCTTTCAGTAGATTTATATTTAAGTCGCCAATAAATAAGCAGTAGTCATTTGATTCAGATTGATAACTTTCAAAGTAGATTTGGAGAGTAATCAAGAATTCGTTTATGTTAGAAGCTGGTGACCTATAGCAAGCTGTTACAAAAATTGATTTATTTCTATATTTTATCATCGTTTTCAGGAATTTGATATGTCTTATTTCAATAATATCGTGTTCAAATTCATATGCATTTTTTATGTAAATTATGGTACCATCATTTTGATTAAATTCACCTTGGTTATAAATTAATGAATATCCCGGTATATTGTAAATATTTGTATCATGTATTTTCCTAGTTTCTGTTAACACTAAACGATCAAATTCAATGTGAACATCGTGAAGGGAAATTTTCAATTCATCAATGTTTTTATCGATGCTGCGTATGTTGTTGTGTAGTATTTTGAGGCTGTGTTCATTATTCACTCCTAATATATCTTTACATTCTTGGGCATTTTCAAGTGTATAAGTTTCAATCGGATTTGCTTCAAAATCTCCAATGTATTGATACATTTTTTATCAGTGGGGAAAAAAATAAACAATATACTTTACAATCACAATTGCAGGAACGACGAAGGAAGACAAAAAGAATTAATTGAAAAAAGAAAGAGAAAAAACAAAACTTACAAAAGATATCTCGTGAGGAGAACAATAAATCAGATATAATAGTACATGAGCCTAAAGAAATATTTCATTTGCTGGCGGTGCTATCAGAGGTAGAATTTAATCTAGTTATGTATCGTTCCTTCGACTGCTGCGCGATAACAGGTTTTTTCGACTTATTTACCTTGAAATCCTGTTCCTGTGTTGGTTTCTTGTTCTGCTCTTTCCTATTTTCAGTTTCCTTGGGGTTTCGTAGATTTTTGTGTCGATTGTTTACTATTTTGTTTACCATTTTGCATTGAGTTTGTTGGTTCAGTTATCGGCTTCTCTATGAAATTATTTTCGATCAGCGAAATACTGGGTGTTGGCGGAGCACTATTTGGTTCAGTGTTAGTTTTTTCTTCTAGAGCGTTTAATTCATCTATCCTGTATCCAGTACCTTCGATGAATAATCGATTTCCTTTAATGTAGCAGTTTTCCGAAGAATATTCAGTGGCACATCGTTGAAAAGATAATTCAATTCTCTTTCAAACCATCTGATTTTTTTGAATTTTGTTAATAATTCTTTTCACAATATGCATTTTGAATTTCAAAAACGTATTACGAGGGGGTCATTTCATTTCAAAAAGTAGTATCGTTGATATCATTCAATACGTTTTTTTTTCATTGTTCTACGTCGAACCGTTCGAAAGTTAACAAGGAGGGAACTATTAAAAACTGCACTGTATAATGATGTTTTCATTAGCTTCTTACTCGAGGAGAAGCTACTATTTTTTGGATAAAATCATTCAATTTACCCCATTTTTTTTTTAATTTTCTTAGTATAAATAACGTGTTAAAATAGAAAACTGGACCGGAAATACACGATTCTTTTAAAGTAAATTTTGAATAAACAACGGATTTAGATATAATGAATAAATAAAGTGAAGAATATACACATCAGATGATTGTTGCTTGAAGTGGGTTTATTATTGAAACTATTAGAGCTACAGGTTAGATCAAAATATAATTTGGTTGATATGTTATCACTCAATAAAATCGTCTTGAATGTCTATTAGTGTATATGCAGTAGTTACTAGGTTATATATTATAAAAATAATTCTACCTTGTAGCGAATCGCAATCTTGTGTTTAAATAACGAAAAAAGAAAAAAACTATTATAAACAATTTTTTTCAATATATTTTCTAATAAATGAAATGACCAAAAATACAAAATTATGTAATCAGTCTATTTTTTTGTACTATTTTCAAGTAGTAGAACTAACAATTCAAAATTTATGTAATCTAATAGTATTTTCGTATATGAAAACAGTAATAATAATTAATAAGAATAAAAAAAACAACCTTTCTTTTTAATTTATTAGTTTTTTGTTAGCTTCAATAAGTAATAACTTTTTAACATTTGAAAATATCGCAATGTCATAAACAGTATAGTTGTGGAAAAGTATCCAGAAGCGAAATAATTTCAGTGGCTTTTGTTTAACAATTATTCGACTTGAAATATAAATGGAAACTTGCAAAAAAATATAGTTAACAATAGGCTCATTTCAACCATAATTTTTTAAACTTTTAATTAATAATTACTAAAAAATATTTGTAAGCCGGTTTTGGGCATCGTAACAGCGCGGAGCTCTATTTTCAATATTAAATTAAATTATTAATAATAGAGATAGAGTTCCGGGAGTCGGGACTTTTTTATTGGAAATTCCTTCTTTTTTATTTTTTTTTAATTTCTCAAATGTTTATAGTATCCGGGGTTATTTGCAAAAAACTAATTCCTTTTTTTATCTCAATTCGTTATTAACTTTTGCAATTTTCAATGTGCGGGTTTGGAACTTTTGCACATTTTTCCAGGCGACGTCATTTCAAATCCAATGAGCTATCACTATATTTTACGAGTTTGTGAAGAATTACCACATTTCTTATTCGTGAACTAATAGTAGACAAAACATTTGTCAGGACTACTAATATCGCTCACCCCTTCAATTTCTCGAAAAAATCGAAAATGATCTAGTTAGCAAATATGGGTATAACCCCAGAAGATTGAAATAATGAAACAGAAAACTGACATGTTGAAGGCATTTTTTTCAATATTGCATAAAATTTTCTGTGTGCAAAAAGTACATACCTACCACAGTATTACCGTCGAGACTGGTAACTTTTGAAAATACAGGATGTTTCGTGAATCTTTAGCCAAATTGAAATGACGAAAAGGTGGGATCATTTGGTTTCTTATTAGCTCTAATAACCAAGTTTTGGCCCCACGGGGTTTTATATTTTTATTTGTTTAAATCTCACTAGTCATCATTTAAAATTGAATTTAAAAAAGTTAGAGGTATAGCCACCAAATTTAATTTTAATTTTCATGTGTACTGTTGTTAGATTCTATCAAAATCAAAATTTCATGGAGGTAAAATCTAGTTTTTTTTATTAACTCACAAAATTTTTGGTAGAAAAAACTTAAAACTCCCACGTATTATTTACACTAAAATCATTGTTCTTACCGCAATGTCGAATATCAGCAAGATGTGTATCGATACACAAATTATGCAAATTAGTGAAGTTATTAAAACGTTTGTATGACATACATACTGACATACTGTTGAAGAAAACATAAACTAGATATTTTTTTTAAATAATTCAAAGATCTCGTACATTTTTTTTATTGGAATATAAAGTGAGTTTTTTTTTCTCTTCCAAAAACTTTGCGAGTTCTGAAAAACACAGATGTTACATGAAAATAAAAATACTGAATATTGATATTTTTTCAAAACAAAAATCGTAATAAATAAACCCGTGGGGCAAAGACTGAGTTATTGGAGCTTATAAGACAGCACATGACTCCACCTTTTCGCCATTTCAATTTGAGTAAGGATGCACCAAACACCATGTATACAGATTGAAATCCAAAGCTTTAGAATATATTCAAGGAATGGAAACTAATGAAAGAACGAAGACGATATTTGGATTATTTCTTAACAAACCATTGCAAATTATGAGTAATTGAAAAATCAAGGCATATTGGAAGTATCTCATCTATATAATAAAAAATATACTCAAGCACCGAAGAGCATTGAAGTGAAACCATTAAATAAATTCAAAGAATATTTTGGTAAATAAAAATATTGAATATTTTCAAGTAATGAAAACTGTAATTGAATATTGAAAATAATATTTAGGGAATGAAAGCAATATATAAAGATTGAAGTAGATTGGAAAAATAGTAAATTACTAAAGCAAATTTATGAATAATGAGGTATTGAAAGTTTTATTGAAATCTTGAAAATTATGTATGTACATCTATTGAAAGAGTTGTTTCCTCCTCTGTGGCATTGATTGTCTAAAAAACGAAAACTATGTCCAAACTGGGTTATTCATAAAATAATCCCAGCAATGGCCGTTTTGAATTCGAAAACCAGCAAATTACATTTTCTAATCAACGTGTGGTCTTTTTCGGAAAGTATAAATCCAAATATTTGTATAATAATTCTTCACGACCTGAGGAAACAAAATGAATCGGGAAATCTAAAGGAGAGTAAGTTAAAACATAATTGATAGCGATAAATTACTGCGACCCACATATATAAATGATAATAATCAGTTGGTTATTGTTTGCTAATTTTTCATAAAAACGGATTAATCTTTTTTTATTTAATGAATATATCACTATTGATATAATATTCATATTTCATTTAGATACATTCTCATCACGTTCTTTTGAAAACATCGTATGGTTATTGCTTTTACTAGAAAATATAGGAAAACGCAATAAAACAAACAATTAATTGGTATTCCATTCGTATGTCACTTTGATACAAATATACCTATTTTCATAATAGCCAAATTTATGAATTCAATTCTTCGGGAATTTTTTGTTGAGGGTTCTTTTCTGAATTGATGAACTCCAATTTTTTTATTTATGAGACGGTCTGAATTGACTCACCCTTGCTTTCGTTCAAAAAAAAGTAACAAATTGATTTATAATGATCACTCTCGACCTGTGATTGAAATGATGCGGGTGAAAAGAATGAGAATGACCACTCGGCTAGCTTAGCAGTTTGTGGGGGGTGGGTATAGAAAATAAATCCACCTTAGCGGTGTGTTTCATTAAATTTCTCAATAATTTATTGACAAGCAAAATAACAACTAAAAGTGAGAATTTCAGTGAATGTAGCAGTTCTATGACTAGGAAGGTTAGGAATGCAATAATGCCTGTGTGATCACACTTGAATGAACAAGAAAAATAATATGCTGTCTGGGTATACAGCATACACTTTGCACATATATTTTCTTAAACTACAAATACAAAGTAAATGTCCCGACAAGTATAAATTCGAAAATGTCCTCATGTGAAAGTACTAACCCAAAACCGTCATATTTTCCACAGTATGTACACAGCACAAATATGCAATTGAAAATTACATGCATTCGCAAGGGTAGCAATAAGCAAGTTGTATAATGTTGAAGTGTTTGTATGAGTTTGGTGGTGCCATAAAGCGAGCAAGCGTCTACAAACTACTATCAATGACTCTTTTATGCTTACACGAGCTGAAGCAAGCGGGGTTGCTCAAGTGATAAGGCAAGCAGGGTTGCTTACGTGCAAAAGCAAGTGGGGTTGCTTACGTGCAAAAGCAAGCAGGGTTGCAGCGATCAGGATACAAGCGGAAAAGTGGTGACGCACCCCTGGACTGACTTGTACTTATCTTAGGTACCATCCATGCTTAGGGTACCATCGAATCGCCCAAGCTGGAAACTGCGTGTTCAACTGTTTCGCTGCATCTTGTTGAACTAGATGAACGGCACAACAAAATGGTGGCTTCTCCACGAGAATGAAGACTGGAACTCCAAATCCGACCTCCTGTCGAAAACTTCACAAGCAAATCTCCTATACTTGTTTATACTGGATCAACTCGGAAAACGACCAATAAATCTATTTTATCGCCAAATGTATGCTACAAGGAATGCTTGACAAGATGTATATGTCAACGGATTTTGTCGCAAAATTAACCTCCACTACCCCTACCATGAATTTCTCTGAAATTATAATAAAATAAAAAAAGCGTGGATCGAGATTTTTTCCAAAATATATGCAACCAGGAATGCTTGACAAGATGTATATGTCACCCGATTCTGTCGGGCAAAAATTAACCCTCCACTACCCCCATCATGAATTTCTCTGAATTTATTATATTTCCATAAAAAATCGCGTGGATCGAGATTTTTTCATAAATGTATGCTAACAGGAGTGCTAATTTATTACTCAATTTTGTCGGACAAAATTAACCTATCCCTACACGAATTTCTTTGAAATTATTCAATTTCTACAAAAAACGCGTGGATCGAGATTTTTCCTCGTAAATGTACGCTACCAAAATGCTCAACAAGATGTATATGTCACCCGATTAGAATAATTTCAAAGAAATTCGTGACAGGGGAAGTGGAGGGTTAATTTTTGTCCTATAAAATCGGGTGGCATATAATCTTGTCAGGCAATCCTGGTAGTTTAAAAAAAAAGATCCACGTTTTTTATGGAATAGAATAATTTTAGGAAATTCATGTAGGGGTAGTGAAGGTTAATTTTTGCCCCAAAATTGGGGTACATTACATACAAAATTATTTTGAAAAAAACATAATAGATCCGTTTTATATAATAAAAAATCACTAGACGGCGGACGGACCCACATCCACATAAACACCACAAATTCGTGGCCAAAACTCGTGGCTGCTTTCACACTGATCAATATTCAAGGGTTTTTCCAATCCCTTTACATTAGAATTTTCTCAGTACGTGGGTACCTACTCCTGGGATATACCTAACCCTCATGCAGAATTTAATACTCCCGTCACGGATAATATATGAGATATAATCTGTTTTATAATAGCGTTTTACTATCCGGGATATAAAATTCAGATGTAAAAAAATAATTCTCAAGTTAGAAGGTGGAATAAAAATAATGTGTTTTGCCATTTTTAACAAATAAAAATCATTGAAATTTCTACCGGTCAAGATTCAAATTTCGAAAAATCTCTTCAATGACATTATAAAATGAAACTACTGATCAAATTTCCTAGTAATAGCTTCAGCGATAATAAATAATATTATATATATATATATTATATATATATATAAATTTATATATATATATTAATATATATATATATATATATATATATATATATATAATATAATATATTAATTAAGTACGTTGACAAACTTCGGGAGGTGATTCTTTGGAAGATTTCAGAAATATATGTCCCAAACGGCTTGGTTCTCGAGGTACAGGGTGATCAAAATAAATGTTTGAAATTTACTTTTTCCATAATAATCAACTTTGTGCAATAAATATTCACCCTGGGTTCTGATGAAAAATGTATGACTGCTCCATAACATCACATTTTTCTACACGAGCAGAAAAATACCATTTGTTATGAGATAGTGGAAAAATGTTTGCATTCATTTTTTCATTATAGTTTCTAAACCGTTCAAGTAAATGAAAAACCTCAAAATAACAAAAAGATGTTGAATAAACCAATATTAAATATTCCAATGTGTCAATGGTAGCGGAAAAAAAATCTGAAGAGTTGAACAAGGTTTGACTCTGACAAAAGGAGGACCCTGTGAATCATTTTGTATCGTGTGCAGTGTTGAATGGATTGTACTTGCCTAAATTTGAATTGATTATTGTCGAAAATGTCGAAGACTCCAAAAATCTTAAAAATAAAATATTTTGATCACCCTTTACCTCGAAAACCAAGCCGTTTGGTTTGGGACTTATGTTTACACGATCTTTTCGCCCTAAAATCTCCCAAACAATCATCTCCCGAGACTTTTAGAAAGAAGAGTATGATGTAAGGCCTTCTGACACGTCATATAGCATGAAGTAATTTGTGACTCCACCTAGCTACATACATAATATTGGACCTCCACCTAGCTACATATTCGCAAAAGAACAAACTATCTTTGCTGGTGATTTTTTCATGCAAATACATCACAAGGAAACTGCTCTACAAGCTACATAAAATGATATATTTTGTAACTCAAAAAAATACCCCAATATCTCACCACCCGCCCCCCCAAATTGGAATATTCGCAAATAGAGCAAAGTAATCGTTGATGGTGTTTTTTCATGCAAATACATTATTAGGAACTCGCAAATAGAACAAATTTAACAATGACTGGTGATTTTCTAATGCCATTTCTATTTGGAGATGAGATACTGGAATAGTTTTTCGGTCACAAATTATTTCATCATATGGAGCGTGTTTAGCAAGTTCTTTATAAGTATATGCATGAAAAAATCATCTGCAACGTTTAAATTGTTCTATTTGCGAATGTTCCATATTGGCGGTGAGATATTGGGGTAGTTTTTGGGTCAAATCATTCCACTCTATGTAGCGTGTAGAGCAAGTTCCTAGTAATGTTTTTGCAATAAAAAAACACTGGCAACGATCAATTTGTTCTATTTGCGAATATTTCAATTCAGGGGTGGTATATTGGAGTAGCTACACAGTAAAAAATTATTCACACCAACTCACACTAGCTAACACCATCCGGTGTCCCACCAGGTCCTGATTGTTTTAGTGAAAATTAGCACCGGCATTTTCTTCACCATGGCAGGGTGTCATGTATTCTTCTGTACAGTGTAGTGAATTAATCTTACTCAGTAGGAAGTACCACTAGAGTAGTGCTAATTTGAGGAGAATGAACACTTCGGTGGTGTTTATTATGCATTTCTGAGTGTTATTCGACACCAAATGGTGTTATAACAATCATATGGTGTTTTTTAAACCAATATATTTCATGTAAACTCTCCCTGGTGCGTTCTCACACTAAGCAAGTGTATGCAAATGTTTTTCTGGTGAGAAGGAGCACCTATTGCGAGT